>LUCH01000191.1:179925-201406 GCA_013368495.1 Paragonimus heterotremus | reverse complement strand
TCGTTAGAATCAATGCATAATTGTGGTTTATGTGAAGAAACCGTTCGCTGTGTGCGAATAGCGCGCTGTCATCTGAGAACAAAAGCATGCACATCATTGAGGTATGTAACCGGGTTGAGGCGTCGAAATGTCGAATAGTCAGTAGGCGCCCATCCATCCGGTACTCTACCTCAACGCTGTCCGCCTCAGAATCATAAAAAGCAACTGTTAGCATGGCAGTCAAACATAGACTAAATAGGGCTGGGTCTAACACACAACCCTGCTTCAGGTCAGTGACAATGTCAAAATCATCACAAGTCGATCCACACGATTGTACCTTTGCCCTCATGCTCACATGTAACAATCTAATCAAACTGACTAACTTACCTGCACATCCAAACTTATCAAGCACCGTTCACAGCGCCTCGCGGCTCACAGAATCGAACGCCTTGGTGAAGTCTACGAAAAGGGCATACAGGGACTGGTTGCGTTCCCGGCATTTCTCCTGAAGCTGTTGAGCGGCGAACATCAGGTCGATCGTACTCCGACTCGCCCGGAATCCGCATTGCTTCTCAGGAACATTAGCCTACAATCACCCGTATTCAGCCAGTTCAGAACGATTCTTACAAGCAACTTGCCTGCGCAGCTCAACGGACTGATGCCCCGATAGCCGTCGGGGCATTGCTTGCAACCCTTACATTTAAACAAAGATATTATCACAGCATCCTCGAAATCTTGTGGCATCATCTCGTGCTCGCAGACAGAGTGAACCAGCTGGAGCTGTGCACGTTCCATCGCCGGTCCGCCGTTCTTCAAGGTGTCACCTGGCAATCCATCTTCACCTGCAGCCTTCTCGTTGCGAAGTTGACCAATCGCTCTCTGCAACTCTAGTAAATCCGATGCGAGAGTAAATGAAGGCTTGATGTCCAGTTGTGGCAGGCTGTTGACGTTCATTCAATCAATGGTAGCAGGACGGTTTAGTAGGCTACAAGGGTGTTTGCGTTAGATCTTCATGATGTCCTCAGACTTGGTGCACGAATGGCCACTATCCATGTCTACCAGTGCTTTAGTAAACTGGATAGGTGGACCGAATATCGCTTTGAGCAAATCGTAGAACTCTTTATGTTGTCATAGATCTGCGGAGCTTTGCATTCGATCGCTCTGCCTCATCCATCTGGTGTCCTTGATTTCGCGGACACGTTCAACTAGTTGACGTCGGATACTCCGGAACGTGGCCATCCTTGCTTCATTGCCCGGGTTCACTATGGAGGCAGCAAACGCGGTATTCTTCCCTCGTACCAATTCGGCGATAACCACGTTGTTGTCGTTGGACTAGTCTGGATGTTTCTGGCATTTGAGACCGATCGTCTCGGTGGCTGCCGTCGCAATCTGTTCCTTGATTAACTGCCACATACCCTCAGGGGTAGTGGATACAGGAACGTCGTGCAAACGAGCGGCAATTGCACATTGAAAAACAGTCTTCGTCTCAGTTTTCCAGTCATTTCTTACCCAACTTCTGCTCTTGTCCGGAAGATCTACAATAAAACAGACTTGCGTACATGGATAAATAATTTAGTCCTGACCAGTCTATGATCGGTGCTACATTCAACGCCGCGCATCACTCACGTGATACGCGCTTCACGAATGTCGCGCTGTTGCATAATCACGTGATCAAGCACGTGGTGATGACCGTTTATTTGGTAAGTCCACGTCGTGATGTCGCTCGCATCCAGCTGGAATCGGATGTTCGTGATATCCAGCTCTTGAGTAGCACACGGGTGGAGCAGACGATCACCGTTCTCATTGACTGAACTGATGCCGTAGGATCCGAGGATTACCGGCCATGCTACTGATTCGCGCCTGACTCGAGCGTTCAAATCACCCAGAACAAACAGTCGATCATTCACCGGCACCGACCGGATTGTGGTGGACAGGTGATCATAGAACTGGTCCTTTTTATCATCAGTGTGACACATAGTTAGACCATAACCATTAACAAATGTAGCACACTTACCTCGACCGAGCTGCAGGCGCATAGACAACATTTGGGTACTGATGTCGTGAGGTTCGTTTATCATCGAAGCATTGATGAGATCAGGTACAAGATTGAACGCACAACAGTTTAGTAAGACACACAGTTGTGATCTATATTCGGTGGAAAAACACGTTATCGTCTGGGGAATAACGTAGCAAAAAACGGTTCCATAAAACAAGGTCGAAATTCCAGTCCACAACGTTCAAACGACATGTACATTCCAGGCTGATTCCGTGCGCTTGGCTGACGTTATCTTCTGTAGAATTTTTCATGTTTTTTCTCGCCGGCCGACTCGAATCCGTTAAGTCATGCCACTTTTCGTCGTCCGTGTTGTCCACAATCTATCTGCTGTTAACTTTGATCATATCTATCTACCACGTCTGGATATTTAATTGAGTGTTGGAAGAATCTCGTTTCCGACTTGATCATCTGTCTTCATATTTGTGATCTGAATTTACCGACGTGAATTAAAAGTATGCATAAATAAAGTGATATGATCTTGTCGGACGCTAAGAAAACGCTTCTAATGTTCTACGTAAGTAGTACACTTTCTCATTCTTCAACATTCTTGAAACAACAGATCCTAAAGGTTTCTGTGATTTCTCATTCAAAGCATAAAACTGTTCATGTTCGTCTACTATCCCACACAAAATGTACTTACGTCTATGTTCGTAGTTTATTCCATTCCGTAGCTCACTCCACGTCTTCTGTTTTCTGTAGTCCAACGTTTCCAATACGTGGTTGTCCCCATAGTTTAGATCTTACTATCGGAGAATATCTCACTCTTAAAATTCATGAAATAGTGGTTCTGTTCTCACAATATCTTTATCATCTTCCCAGCCAGCCTGATGAACAATACTGCAAGGAAATCCGCTAGAACATCTCTTGTCCTATGACTTCGGGTTTACACTGGGTATGGAGTGTGTAGACGAAACCACAGGTGGTTCATTGCGAGCCACTTGGGGTGTGCAGGCATTCTTCAACCTCGATAACTGTGATAGATAAATCCGGAAATGGACACTGACAACCAAGGGTTTAGCTCTGAACAAGGACCTTTGTTTAGAATTTTTTACTGAGTGCTATTTTGCCGGTTATTAAAGCCCATTGATTAAAACCTTCGGCTTAATCCCACACTGACATCCTTGATAAATTTTCATACAAATATGACGCATTTAGACAAATGTCACACTATTGAATAATGACGTTCATAGGTCTGTTGCATTCTTGTGTTCATTCTAGTGCTTTTTTTAAATAGCTTACCATACATTGCGCAAGAAATTAGTACAACCGCATACTTTAACAATATGTGCCTTAGTTACGGGTCAGCAACATACATTTTTAAGTAATAGACGATTAACTGTTTTTGAAGGGATATGGACTAAATTCCGTTCCATCGGGTTTTACAAAAAAAATGAATTGTATACAAAAGTATACTTTATAAATGGATGCGAAAAAATTATAAAACAAACCCAGGTTTCCATGTCGTATTCATGTTGATTAGCTCAGCAGCCGTTGGTTGATCAGATAACCAGCTTGTAATTTGAAAACAGGAGGTTTCTCATCAGCTGGTCAGCAAGCCTCACTGTCAGTAATAGGGAAAACGGGCAACTGTTACGAGACTAGCCTATTACTTTGTTCTGACCATGCCATTCCACTGGGAACTAGGCTAATTGCCTAAGTATGCAAGAGACTGTCAGAAGACTTCAGTGACAATGCAATGCGCTATTCGATAACACAGAACATTGCAACTGTGAAGCTGAAGGTAAATAGAACGCTATTATCAAGACCTGTCACACGACGGAAACTGCGATTAGCTACTGTTTCAACAAGAAACCTTCTAAAGTTCAGTTTATCACTTAAACACAATGGTTCCACAAGACAAGCACTTAACAGCGCTCCGTGGTTGAAGTTTAATACATGTGTATCAAATCATTCCGATGAATTTACTGTCGATACAGCATTGCCGAGAAGAGTATAAATTTATTCTAATCTTTGACTTTTGCTTCGGGGATCAGAAAATATTCATTTGGATAGACTTGATAAAT
This sequence comes from Paragonimus heterotremus, assembly GCA_013368495.1. Taxonomy (NCBI): domain Eukaryota; kingdom Metazoa; phylum Platyhelminthes; class Trematoda; order Plagiorchiida; family Troglotrematidae; genus Paragonimus; species Paragonimus heterotremus. The sequence continues at coordinate 197,347 of LUCH01000191.1, read as the reverse complement.
AGAATTGATATGAATATGCCCTTGGGAAGGGAAAAATGTTCTTCGATCGTACCATTAAAAATATAAATTTGGTAATCATCCAGTAGACATTTTCAGCACCTGATGTCAGCGAGGTGGTTGTAGTAAAAACGATATACAAGATGCTGGCCCTTATATTTCGGCCTATCGTTTCCGGACACCGATAAGAAACCGCAATTCCTCAGCAGGTCAGTGTCTGAATGGATACATCGTACAATCCAAGGACGTGGCTAGTACTACTTAACTGACCAACTTGGTCAGTCTTAATCTCAATCCCAAAGAAACTCAGCGGAAGTTTATTTGATAGCCAAATGTGTTTAGACTTTTGCCAAATCTGCCTATTGCTGACCTTCTGAAGTTGAAACAGCTTTCCGATTTGTATTTTCCCTCTAAACCGTCCAACAATCAGACTCAGATTTACATAAACATTCTCAGTTTTCTTTAACGTGTACATTTCTTATGGTTTTTTTGCACTTCAAGAGAGTTGTACGTCTCAACAACTGAATTGACGGTCGATGTGAGGTAACCATAGAGGAATCTGAGTTCTAGAGTACTACTGATTCATATAGTAAGTACACCTAACCGAATTGCTGTAATGGAAGGCTGGGAATAGGTCTGACAGAACCGTTGGCTAATTAGGACATACAGGATAGCTGTGTGTTGTGATCGCGGATATTGTGGGCGCAATTCATTCGATATCAAGAATACTAAAGTCGAATTCAGCCTACTATTCTTTGGTGGCGTTTGATTCCTATGGAAAATGCTATTACTGGCGTTTTACTAAAGAATATGGTGTCAAGAGAAGGGATCAGTTTGTCACAGTTTAACCACACAACCCTATTTACCAGATATGACTTGTCTGATTCTCGTTTAGTAATGCGGTGTACTGGGTCCTGAACTGGCTCAAATGCGTCTCGTGGATTGAATAACAGCATTCTGCTGGGTGAACAGCTGAGATTTCTTTCAAACACTATACTTACTGCAAAGTGTCAGTCTTCCATCTGACTCCATTAATCAGGAAACAGGTTTTCCCAAAGCTGTGAGGGTGGAGTTTATAATGGCGTGACTGAAACCCTTTTGGACACCGGTGTCTGCAGCTTTGTTTCGAACAAAACTTCAAGCTCGATTGATTACCGTTACCTTCCACGGCGATGTAAGCATACAGAATAAGATAACAATAGGGTGTGACAGAAAAGCCGTACAGCCACAAACTATTGGGCTTCAAAACGTCGAACATCCTAACAAAGTGAAGATTAATGGCCCCATTCCCATTCCTCTCGATAACTTATTGACGGTCCCATCAATCTTGCATTCCACTCTACATGTAGTTTGTTCAAATACACAAATGAATGATCAATCTACTACACCGTTTCGTCTTGGAGGCTAAAAGCTGAGTAATACCCAAACCTGAGAACGATAATTTCAGACGAGCGTAGTCTGTCCGGATTTTACTTCAATGATCAACAAAAGTAATTCTAGATTTAGATTGCTTATCCGACTGTATGGGACTGTTCATTATGAAAACTATTCGATTAGCCTATACTCAGTGGTGCTCCCAGACAATCTTACCACCCATTATCTCATGCAAAGCATTACGGTTGTTGGAAAAAGAACGAATAATGTAAAAGCGAGTCAAACTGAATAGTTTCTCATTACAGGGTGCTTAAACTGTATCAATCAGCCACGTATTATTTACACGTGAGATTCGCTATCAGTAACTCCATTCAATAAGAAGTCCACGCTTATCTGATCAAACTATCACAAACGTAACTCACTAAAGCTACGATATGAAATCAAGCGCCTGCCTTTCAAACAAAACTCATCAGACCTCTAGCACACTCAGTGTAACTAGTTGATAAATTTGAGAACAGATTTGATGCAAACACTCTGTAAGCCATATAGAGTATCCAGATAGCTTAACCATCCGTGCCATTCGGGCAAGACAAAGCTACGTTCGATCATGCACGTTCGCTTCTAGCCAACGGTTATTTTCTGTATTTTGAAGTGTGTTTCCCATAAGTTTGTGAGGTTGTCCGTTATGTTTTCCAAAGGTCAGCTTTTTTCTATTTTCTTCTATTTTCCTTCAGCTTCTCGCCGTTTCCGACTTTTATTAAACTAAAACCCTTGAATTATTCATCTGGCCTTTTTTTAAAACGGTCAACACTGAATCGTTTGTACGTGGATCTATTTAGAGCCTTCCAACCTTTAACAGTTCCGTCTTTTAAATGAACACGTAAATAAACACGCATGCACACAGACAAACGGACACTTACCTTGCCCGTGATTAGCTACTGATCTCTCTTCCTCAAGCTTTTCTCATTGGTTGATTTTCATCGACAACACGTATGTTTTGGGTTAGTCCCAAATAGCAAATATTTTCACAGTAGGTTATATGTTCCATCTGGATATGTATAGCCCTTGATCACACTGATTTATCACAACAGAGATGACACCGTATTGTATTTTATTCGTATAAATCACTCTAAGTGTAACTGTTTACCCTGCCACTCTGTATGAATACTGCACAGTTGACTAACCTTGACTAACCTTCCCTGTAGCCCTTCATCAGTTCGTTTGCTCTTATCAGTCGCGAACGTAAACTTGTAGATAATATACACCACAGACAGAGGTAAACCGACAAACATGATGTTCTCAATAACACAGTTATTTCAAACACTTCCATACAAAATAGATGATCAGCATCGGGTATTCACAGCAAAAACTTACAAACATTACACGTTATTATTACATTGTACAAACGAACGAACGGAACTACACAGTACAGTAAACCATGTAGCAGGATAGTACAATTCGAACTGATAAAAACTAAAACATCAAGAACGTCCTATGATAATGTTTTGTTTAAAATGGACAGCAAAAATGGACGCATGAATGTAATACAAGTAAAGTAGCCTGATTTCGCGTAAACAAAACACCTGTACCGGCAAGCTTGTTGCACAGACACACTTGTGAAACAATGAGTGAAATAGAAAACATCGACTCACTGAAGGAGATTTTCTGCTTTCATCTGGCCCCGCAAATTGCGCCAGTTTGCGGCCGAGTTGATAGATGCTGATTCCCGTCCTACTGCGCAGACGTTTGGCCAGATCTAGTTCATGCATGCGTAAACAATCACTAGCCAAACACCGCCGGTCAGCCTCTTCAAGTCAGCCTGGGGGTTCTCACTAGATGATCGAAACTGTACAATACCGTTGGCATCATTGTGTCGCTTCTTGCTCGGCCGGTTGATCACCCACGTTTGTTTACAATTCGATTCGAGTCAAACAGATCTCACTGCTTTGCCAAAAATACACACATTCTTACATATTCACATACCAGCAACAGTAGCTGGTTTGATGGACGGTTCTGATGAAAAACATGTATGTACTATAAACGACTTTTCCATGTTATGCGTGTCGAAACTGGTCACAAACTTGTGTAAGGAAGGCTTGCCTGTTTTGTGCACTGGTTTTCCATAATATGGTACCTTGGTTCGGGCTGAACGAGCTCAAACCGAGATAAAATCAAACAATAAAAGTTACTAACGTATGTTGGGAAGCTTTCATTATACGTTTTCTGTTTTATTTTACAAGAACGTCTCCCGATTGCTCTCTAACCTTAAAGGCCGCCTGATTACTTCATTTTATAGAAAACGAAGTAATGTTTGTAATCAAGGTACTGATTGATTTTCGTAAATCTTATGACGTATTTTGAATGGATCCTTTCTATAATCAGTACTGCAGACATATCAGTTTACCCACCGGATAATTTAATCTCATCAAGCCTACCCAGACGATTTGGTATAGGAAGCTGGAGCTTCGAAGGATAACAGTTGATAACTGAATGGGTCCGGAGATAGTAAGTGTTGCCCTGTAGATCCGCCGCGAATTGTCAAACCGTAGATCAGCTAGTCTTGTTGTCACAACACGAAATAGATAACTTAAGTAACTAAATGTTTACAGTAGCTCTCTGAAATACTCTCTAGAAAAGATTATTTCGTCGATGTACGGGACACATTTACATTGAGTACTTTAAAGAAAACAGGCTACAGCAACCATACAGAATGCACATTCTTGGACTCCGACTAACTCTAATCCCTCAGGGGGAAACTGTGCAACGACCATATTATACTGTTCAGCTTGTCCGTATGATGAAGTACATAACTCCGTTCGTAAGTAGCCTTCATGTATAGCCCTGGAAGGCTTGAAGCTAGTCTACATCCAATTAAAGAATCTTGGATAAGGATCAGTCAGTGGTAATTTTTATTCCCCAAACCACAACAAAACGACCACTTTCACCAAACGTTCCCAGAATCATGTCGGTGATGATTTCTAAACATATTCCCTTCTAAATGTGAGCAGGTAGAGCATATTACATAAGTGGTCATGGTATACGAACGCCTGCAATTATTTAGTTAACTGAAGCAATTGACGTCAATTCTGAAACATCAAAAAACAAGGTTCCATACTTATTTTAACCTTTCATGTGTATCGTATCGAATATGGACCTATTTCGTTTGATTGCTGATTTGTTTGTACTATTGAGTCTATGGATTGTGTGTCACTCTAGCGATAGACCTTATTATGTCCATTCCAAATGAGTACGACGATCCCACCAGATTATATTATGCAAACGGAAAGACAGACAATACAATTTGGAGCTGCTAACTCGTTGATCAATCCGATATTGGCTTTACTAGCAGAGTTTGTCTGTTCGATACAATTTTTCTAGTACGCATTACAGTCTAGACCGAACAGAAGTGTCATGATTACCATGAATCGATGTCGGCAGGATCAACTAAGTATCAGTCAGATGAGATGGCATAATGTTATTTACCAAGTGCCATTTTTGTACAAACTTGCTGAAGTGGAATATAGCCATAAACAGTAACACACCTATCTTAGTCACACGGAACCCACATGATCCTTTGAGTCCCTCTAAGAACTTGCATCAGACAAGGCTATGCACCACCTGAACACTCAAGATGCTGTTTTGTCGTGTTAATCGTTCTCTTCGTGTCCTATCTTTGGCATTACTCATACTGGATTGGTTATCAATCGAAATGATGCATGAGCTCTTATCACAAAATGCTCTATACTCTAGACCAAAAAGATCCTCCTCACTCGCTGTTGGATAGAAAACAAATACATCTTGAAAGACATTTTGGTATCAGTCTGAGCGAATATTTAAAAAACGCAAAGAACGTTATATAAGGTGTACACTTAAGCATAATTTCGTTTGCTGTTTTCAGTCACCTACGTGAAATGAACAACAAACAATTTTAGGTATGGGCGCCTACGGGCAAAATTTTTAAGTGATCAATAATCCTTCAGTCACGTGATTGAAGAAGGATAATAGATACAGATTCCGATTGCGGAAAAATGAAGAAGAAAAATGATGAGACATATGTAAGGGCAAAGAAGTAAGGACCGGGAGAACACTCAATCTATGTAACGAACTATCAAGATAGCTATAGATCTACAAACATCTGTTTTTGAACATGTACTGGTAGTTTCATACGAAGTATTGTAAGTGCCTCGGCAAAAGGTAAAGCGTGTTTTTTCGTTGTCTGGCCAATAACATGGATTAATGGTTCGTAAGGTTCATTCTTTTAAACACTTGGAGAGTAGGAAGTGATCTGCCCTTACGGTGGGTCGATTTTTTGTTCGAATACCATGTGAACTGTTTCTCACTATCCGGTTACACTTAATCTATTTATTACATAAATCGAAATGGAAACAGACTGATTTTATGTTTCCCTGTTAATGAAATACAAGGTGACTGTTAGAAATGCGGTACGAGAAACAAACTCACTAACACAGAGTCATTCTACTTTGTCCACTCTTGTATTCAAACTGGAGTTCCTGTGAAATCACGTTGATTTCCATCTCCCTGTGTTTCCTTGTTTGATGGTAAGCAACTGTAGGCTATCCAGTTCGTAAACATTTGGAGAAGTCGCAATATGATGAAGCCACCGTTCGAGTCACAGGCATACTCAGGTAGCTCAAGGAAACCCGACAAATTGTCTTAGAGTGGGCAGGTAAAGGTTGCTAGTCCCAGGAATGGGTGTTCATGTATTCCTTAGACCCTACACAAAATAGCCACGGTTAGACAATAATAATAATAATAATAATAATAATAATAATAATAATAATAATAATAATAATAATAATAATAATAATAATAATAATAATAACGGCGTTAGCGGGCCCCTTAAAGAAATTTGCACGATGAAATGGGAAATATGGGTGGGAGATAACTAAGTAATTTCGCGCATTCATATGGAGCGAAAAATATGCAAATCAACCAACTTTTAAGACAAATCGACTGGGATCCATTAACAATGCAATAAACCTAAAGTAATCTGATTCGTGTAGACTGAGGTTAACATGTTTTCTTCCGAACTGCTATATCAAGATAGAAAGCGTAGCTGTGTGCAAACATTTTTGATTAGTGCAGTTGATTGCAGACACAAAACGCACCGGTCTAGACAATAGGATGGTGTGTTTTAGAACGGAGGCTACAAAGCTGATAGATGTCACATACTGTTGAGAATTTATGCGACGCGGCTTAGAGTATGTACGCAACACGCAAAAGTGACTTGAAACGGTTAATAAACTATTACAAAATATGTAGTTTGATGAAAAAGCCTGCAGATGGTGGTTGACAGTTCCACCGTTTACAGCGCTTTCCTTTTACAGGGTCAAGACGCATTCCAAGACATTCATGTGGGTCATATTTTGATAACTGAACCCCACATTGCAACCAAGCTGTAGATTGTGGACGCGGACCGAAAATAAAAAAACATTAATTACATGAACTGGGTCATAGAACGGGCAATCAACCAAGTTGAAACTGAGCAAATCACGTGCACGTTGGGCAGCGATACCGTATTTCCAATCTCCGATTTTGTCTAGTCACTCAACCGCGTGCGCTATTATTGCCTACCCGATTCTGGTTAGAATACTTAAGTCCGTGCAAGTTTTCAGTGACCCAGTTAGAATGACGATTTCCGAAAATTCGGACAACCCCGGACACTGAAACGCCACGAAAACACGCGAAACGAAATGGCGAGTTGTACGCACGTGCTAGCGTCTGTGCGCATGACCGACAAGCCGGCAATCCCCTAGGTTCATCGGGCTGCAGTCGACCGGCCTGTGTCCAAAAAAGAGAGCCAACAAGCAGGCTAGGTCCGCGTGACGCTGTGGCTGAGTCATAGGTCCATATCACACATACGTCTGCACACATACAGACACACACAAACACAGACACGAACGCGCGTACACGCGGTGCATCCGCAGGCGAGCGCGTGGTATACACCGTCGGCCAGAGTCCGATAAAAAACGTGGCCGCATGGGTCGAGTAGGGATGACTGTACGGGCAACGGAAGACGAACCGACGAGCCAACGCGAAGGTCGGCGACCGCGATGGAGAGTAGATTTCGGACACATCGCTGTAGTTTCTGCCTTTGCCCTCGGACAATGTGAGGCCCTTCCGAAAACTAGTGTGGTTGTTTGTGTGCGCTTGTTATTCATCAACAATGAAGTCCTCCGTCAGTTAGCCACCACAGTCTTGATGGTTAAATGTCTGGGTTGTGAAGGCGATAGCGCAAGTGGGCCATAGTTACAGTCACGTGCGTAGAGGACTAAGGGGTGGGGGACGAAACAAGGGCACACGTGTTTGGGCTTATTAAGGCACACAGGCACACGCATCCTATACGTCTGTTGGGGTTTGAATTTTCACACCACTCTAAGTGGATATCGTACTTGTTAGACGAATTGTTTCTGCCAAACGAATTCGTGCCGTGTGTATATGAAACATCCACGTCACCTAGACTTAAATGAGTCAACCTCCATTTATCAGTTAGTAAGAACAGAACTTGGGAAAGAGCCCGTCGGGAGAGTTCATGGTAGGTAGGAGGCCTAGTGTCACCTCTGATCAAGAATAACTTACATTCCAAACCACTCTTGATCAGGAATGAGTCTTTGGATTACAGGTGGATGGGAGGCTTCACAGACTGTCCAAACCAAGACGGGAATAGCTATAGTGATCTGGGAATGAGCCTAAAACTGGTGATCGACGCCGTGACCACTGAGATTTCTCAGACCCAGCTCCATATTGAAAGTGTAAAATGTATCAATTGTAACTAGTCAGTTGCACAGGCAACCGTTTTCAGTCATTTTCATAGGGTTTCGCAATCATAAATTTTGCGCGAACCACCTACGACAATCAAAACAATTCTACTAGTGCTGTGAGCCAAGAACACGGATGGTGCAAGGGTTATTTATTCAGGAAACCAACAAATGGATTATGTGTTTCAATATGAGGACAAACAAAAAACTCATTTGCGTACGGCATTAGTCCCAGAAAGTCACGGTTGCTAGAGACGCAAATGTTCAGTTCCTGTATATACCTAAAACCATTTCATGCGATGCTGCACTCCTGTATTTCTTTTTGTATTTCTTCCCCGTGGCTACTTCAATATCAAAATCCATGCTCTTGCCCCACTGCTGACGAGTAGTGACGTGAGTAGTATAGTGCGATTGCCCGTTCTCATTACACTAGATCATTAAAAATCAAAGGAGTGAAACGGACTACAACATACTGGGGGAGGGTAAGAGAGTTTGTGAGTCCTGAAGAGTGTGACGGCCACTTGTCCATGTATTACCTCTGACGATTACAATTAGCAATGACTTAAAGTAATCGATTTGTCTCTCTGTGACTTATCGATCCAGAGGAAACCGAATGCTGTAGCGAGGACAAACGATCATTGTATACTCTACGTCTGAGTAATCAGGCAGGGACGTGTATCTGAAATAACCGGAGAAAAATACAAGAGAGAGCATTGCAGTGCACTCGGGCAAGAAATGGTGTTTCTTATGCACAAACTTGACATTGGCAACCGTAACGTTCAGCGATTATTATTATTATTATTATTATTATTATTATTATTATTATTATTATTATTATTATTATTATATACAAATTAATGTTTGCGGTGGAAGTGATGATGATTTCTGATCAAATACCCCGTGTGTCATTCACGTTCTTTGTTAACAACGGTACTACACCATCACAATGCCCATGGAGTTATTTGCTGTGCCGAAATCATATGCTGGAGGCGCAAAATGAGAATTTCGACCTTCAAATGATGGCTACCAATGTGATTGAAGAGATAATCAACCATTTTTCATAACAGCATGTTCTTCAATGGTGAGATCATGTCTATGGAAAACTGATATTCACTGAATCAACTACATCGATTAAAGTCAGAAATGTCTTTCGAACTAAATGTGATCAGTTGCTATTTGATTTTTTCCAACAACCCCATTAGCTGTTGAGTTCGGACGTGATTTAGTTCGTTATACACGTTTCAACGCTCAATCTCTGTAAATTTTAGGAAAGAATATCGGAGACAGATCTCCTGTATCAGTTCGACATGCTAGAAGACTCAGACACTAATCAAATAGGAGTGTTTCACCCTGTTGAAATAAAATGGAAAGTTTTTCCCCCTACAGCTGTTGTTTGATGCTAATCGTTTTCTTTCTTAATAAATTTTGATCCGTCTGACAGAAAAGCTGACACATGGTCAAAATAATCCACTTTTACTCCTATTCGAGTTCCATAGTAGTATATTCGGGCTGCCGTCTAAATGTTTCCGCTTCACTTGTGTTAAAGAACTACTGTCTACTCAAAATAACTCCCGTCCTATCCCAGAATGATGGGTAACCGATATCGACGTTCATTCATTCCCTGTGTTGTAGTCATTCAGTTTCATAATAATGTTCGTTTTCTCATCACTCACAGTGCGACAGGTCGACGTACCATCGAAACAAATCAGAATGTGAGAGATACACACAAGGCACTATGTCCAGATGGATAAGTAGTCGCTTCGGCGATCGGTTATATCCACACATCATGTCGAGTGAAAGGTGCAACTAAGAAATAAAATCGCTAAATCAGGGAGGATTTGAAATGTTGACGGTCCGCATAATTCACGTGATCACAGTACTGTGCCACAAAACAAATAATTAATTTAGTTCATCATCATCATAGGCAGCAATACAGCAATGGTTCACAATGGTGCTTAACTGCCACACAACCACGAAGAACAAAGCAAACTCTGTAGAGGAAGACAGAAGAAAAAAGGAGGGGACGGGGAGGGACTTAGCAAATAAAAATAGCCACACCTATATTCAGACATAAAATATCAAGGCGCCTATACCTTGTAAACAAACAGCCGAGCTGTAAGTGAATGTAAGGCGTCATCAGCAAGACACCTTCATTACGGTTCTCACTTTCCCGCGTGATTAAATGTACTGACTTCACAGACAACTCGGACAAACAACAAGAACAGTTACGCCACTGAGTTCGATTAGTCGCCATCTCACTCAGCGTTTCCAGTCACCGACTCTGTGAGTCGCGAGGTCCCCACCCCAGGGAGGTGAACCCGATCTACGGTGACCAGCCCCTTCGTGATCGATTTCATTTCCCTACGCCAGGTCATCACCTGTCTACCTCGTACCTTACGCCAGTCGGTCACAGCGTCAGCAACGAGTGCTCGACGTGACAGATGACTAGCTGGCATCCTCAGTACATGACCTAACCATCTAAGTCTGTGCAAATGTAGCGAGTGAACAAAAGAACTCGTTTGACAATCAGCGGCAAACACCCGCTTCCTAACCTCCTCGTTGCTTACTCGCTGGTGCCACCCGATACTAGTAATCAAACGCAGACAGCGGTGACCTTGTCATAATCTTGTCACTACAACTAAGAAAGTCTGAAAGTGCGAACTGGGCTACGTCCATCTTCACTTGTCCCTTATTTCAGTCCCAACCTTTAATCTACCCTTCACTCAGTTCCTTTGTACTTCAAAAATCTTCGGATGAAATGAGGTGCATTACGCTTTTCACCCTGAAAGCGCCAACGGTTCGATCGATTAATCGGTCGGAAGTACAATGGTTCTTAGCGATTTCAATTCTTAATAATTAATGGGTAGTTGAGAATGTTCGTTGGTATACATATTTCAAGTTGAACATCACTCACAATTAATCACAACTGTCGCATTCCCAGAGACTTTCCAGTCGGCCCAATTCGAACAACAGAAGCACTAGACTCGAGTTTCGCTCTCATTAGAGCTCATCAGTAGTGCATATCATCGCCACTGCCGGGACTAGAACTTCGGCCACGCTTTGATGAGGCAACCGTGTTTACCACTGCGCCATTGACTTCACAGTAGGCACGGCCGAATTATCATCGCATATGAACGTTCAACCACTTTCGCTTGTGAGTAATGATCAGGTTGCCCGATCGTCTCGATAGGAGACAGTTACTGTCTGTTAACTCCAATACATATGTCAATATAGGATAACGGTGTTCATTACGGAATGTGTTCCACAAAAACGAACCTTCAGTCTCGCCCGTTTTTCGGAAAGGCTGAGTCTGAGGAAAGCCTCGTGATTTACTCACAAATGAGTTGTTAACCAACTACTGTCCGACACATCTAATAAAGTTTGTTTTCGCGTGACTGAGAAGCTTTGATATAAGAACCACAGATTCTAGTCCATAGGATAACTAGTGTGTCTCTTTTCGAGACAATCGGGTAACCTTGACATTAGTCATGAACGATTGTGTGTTAACGTTTAGATGCGACAACTTAAATACATCCCTTGCGAGGCCAGAGACGCAGTGATCAAGTCGTTAGTCGAGAAAACACGCGAACCGACGCCTAGCTGGCAGTAATGGTAGTAACACGCATTGCTGCTGAGCTCTAAGGCGAACAAACTTCGCATCTATGACGGCTGCTTTCGAAGGGAGCTAGTCTGTAAACTGTGTATAACTGTGGAAGTTTCTATTGATTGTGAGTGGTGTTCATTTTGTGAATCCATCCGTCCATTCAACATGATGTGGGCCTAGCACTGGACCAGTGGCTCATTCAACTCACCTTATCCAGGATTGTGAGTGATGATCATTGAAAACCAGCCGTATCTCACATGATGGACTGTCAGCCAGGTCCTGGTAGCAATTTCAGCAAAAATTCTATTAATGTACAACTATATCATTATCAACAACACAATCATAATCGTTGTGTTGTGAAAACAGTGTTATATTTCACGGAAGAACTATTATTTGGATTGGTATATACTGTAACTGAATATCTAGATTCACAGTTTAACTTTCTATAGAACAGCCGTTCAATCAAATTCAGGTATACGCTATATTATGATACAATCCTACACTGGGCTACACTTATCAACACATCACTACTGTGCTGATTTCGGGCAAGCTGATTAAACCTATACATTGCCCTTTCACAAAGTGTTCATTGATGTTCCAACGGGATAGAGCATCTAAGACGGTGCCTTCGGCTTAACGCTACCCGATGGTAGGGTAGGAAGGGAAGCAAACAGAAAACATTGTGAAACGAATGAAGTGAACAGCTTCACTAAGCGCTTGACATTTACTGTCTAATCCGTTCCAGGTGGTGGCCAGATCGTGGGTCCTAAAGTAGGGGGGAGGGAGTTTTGAAGGTAGGATAACACGAACCAGTTTCATAGTTAGGTCTGTGAATAGACTGGGCATACACTTTGTTCAAACCAGCTGGTACGTTGTTGTTCTCCTGTCCTGTTCACATTGCCACTCGGTTTGTGTATGTAGATCATTCCCATCTTTGTCTACCCAGCGATGGCCTCATATGGGAGGAGTGAACACCGTTCAGTTCAGACGGGTTTGAATATTTGATAGAACCAAGCCTGATGTTCTAAATTTTGACCTGATTTGATAAGGATGAACAACCACGAACAATTCGTTTGTAGTAGGCTATTGCTGTGGTCTGTGTGATCTGGCCTGGATTGGGATTATGCTCTCAGTAGACTGCCATAAATTTATTGATGGCAGTCCTCTCTCCTTTCTCTTGAAATGGGTCCATCTACATCGACGTGTTTTTGTGTACAGTGTAGAAATTCGTCTTAATTCCGATTTAAAACGACCTTAGTGTGATTATAAAGTTTATGCAGGTTCGTAATCTTTTACATCTATCCACTCGGTATTGTTCTGGTCTTCTTGTAATGAATAGAACACATTCGTTGACATCTACAAATATTTCATTTTAAACTTAACGGGCCAATTTCGTCATTTCAATTGAATTATAACTAACTGCGTATCGAACTGATTTATCAGGCTTTTTGCTAAACCATTTTTATTTTCATACGTCAGCGTACAGATGCTCGTATTCTGTTTGTCTCACGTAACAAAAACAAACTATACGCGGATGTGTTCTCTCATCCTAGGCACCTTTTTGTTCTTCTTGTGACAATTCAGGCAAAAAATTTGATTGTCGGCATTTCGTTTGCTTAAACTATGTACATGACAATGTCAACTTTCATGTTGTGATGTTATCATGAGCTTTGCGTTACACAGTCCTAATCGTCTGTTTCTTGAGTTTCAGTCAACACGATCAATTTCTCTCGGTAGATTTTGTTGTAACCAGTTGTAGTGTATTTCAAGTCTAATCCAGACAAATCAGTAAAAGGTCTTGTGAAATCCGAAAGATCAATTTTCAGCCCTTTCTACTGTTAGATCTTTCTTCAGCACCGACTCACGAAGTATTAGTAATAATAATAATGCATTATTGACAGTTCAGTGAACGACCATAATCGGTCTCAATTCAAATTGGTCACTGCATCAATCTCAGGGATTCTCTGACAATAAGGCTACGTGGAAATCGAGCTAAATAGGAGATAGCAGAAGAAATGTGAGACCAGACACTTGCAATCAAATGGTTATATCCAGAGCTAGAAACATATTCATAGAGATCTAAATTAAGAAGATGAGATATGGCAGATAGTATTCAGACACAGAATATTTACATGTTCTAAATTGTTGAAGGAAAAACAACTCTGTTAACAAGAATCACACTACAATTTGATAGATGCTCTAAGGGTATAGCAGAAAAAATATGATATTATTGGGCAACATATCTGGGAAGACAACCGGTGAACAGTATAGCCAAACATTATTAAGTCATCTGAATGAGAGAAACGACACAGTGGGAGAGATTTCAAACACCGGACACAACAATATAACATCATCACCCTAAAATAAAAATCTTAATATGAAATGACCATGTGATTTTATTACTCGACATGATGCCTGGCTACTCAGCAGAAAGAATCTAAGATAAAGGTTCGTTATTTACATGAAGGAATGAGCAGTCAGCAAAAAAGTTCCCCACACTGACTTTTTGAATAACTTCCCCAAGCCTACAAATCTTTTTTATCATGTAGTTTGAACTTTTCCGTATGAAATTTTTCTGAACAGAGAATGTACACGTGCATGTACATGCAACGGGGTTTTAAAAGCGCTTAAGTACACGACAGGAGACTGATAAGGTCATAACGATTATGCACGCACGGATGAGTGCATATCATCATTGCTGTACCAACAAGAATATCAACACGAATTGTTTCCGAGCACACAATGATGGTTTGATGTTCTCGATTGACGCTACTTCAGGATTGTGTACACACAGTACATCGAAAACTGTCCTGTTTTGTCAATCAACTCTACACTCACCCATCCAATTGGAAAATAGTTCAAAAGAATCGAAGTGTTTCTATCAATAGGGGGAACTCGTATTCAATGCTTACCTGTCCGAAACCTCGACTGATGTTCAGTAGACACTTACGGTGAGGCAGAAATTCAGGTGAGTGTATCTAATACTCCCACATGTCCACTCTTGATTTTGTTGAACCAGGACCAATCCTTTGAATTCTACTCTACCTTGGGAAGATAACGCTTTCGCGCTAGACAGACAATCACGTGAGACACGGCAAGTCGCATTTTGTCAAAAAAAATCGCCACGTGATTGCAGAAATGCACATTTGTCTATTGTGTTCCTAAAAAAAACGTGGCCTCAGCGCACGTCATAAACGTTTCAGGCAGAGAAGACCGGGATTTTGGACGATTCACATGATGTGTTTGTCCTCTACCAGTGCGCGTACTTGTGTGAACGTCAGATCGATTTTCATCACGAGCCCAGTATTTCTATAAAAAGCTCTGGTGATGTAGCTGTAGTTCGGTGCGCCCAGCTATCCATCGGTGTCGGAAACTAGACAGACACCGGTAAGTCGTCGAAAATTTCAAACGCTATTCTGCATCCGTGCTACCCTAAAATAGGGATATTCCTATGCACAACTGTGTCACCGTTTCCGCCTACAACGAATGGGCTAGCCCAATCACTATAGAGACACAGTCGTCATCTGCTGACGCCACACTGATCAGCTTCTGCACATTTCGCGACCGGGTGCTTCCTACTTAACAGCGTGTTACTAACCGTATGCAGTGAAACGAGTCCGGATGGTTGATGCATGTTAGACAATGCCAGATCGAGCCAGTGAAATCAGTTGATAACTCTAGGTTCAGGAAGCAGTGTTAATTTCTCCACGATTTTGCAATGTCTAATCCGACTGATCGCTCAGTTAACAAGGTTTGTAGTAGATCAGCCCGCAGTTCGCCTGACTGCCTGATACAGTTATGCATGGGGCTAGATTTCTCGTTCTTTTTCACCTTCTGTTCTGTATGATCTCAGATGATCACATTTCATCCTGGCTACTGTCCGTTGTCTCCGCACCGTTGAGGTCCGGCAAAATAATGTAATTACAGTGACATAACCCAGGTACATCATATCTTCTATTATAAGCGGTTTTCTTAAACAAAATAGTTTATACTGGTGAAATTCTTAATAAGGACTCAGAATACTTAAGGAAAACAGAGCAGGAAACTGAACCGGGGAGACAAAGCACAGCAATCTGGTTAAAAATAATGATTTTATCGGATTGGATTTCCGTTCACTGGAACTAAACCAGCCGTGTAAAATATTGTCCAGCAACACTGTGCGTTTGAACGTCAACTGTCCAAAGACAAACCAAAAAACCAGTTTGCGAAACTTCGAGTTCGAATGAACATCATTCACGGTTGGACGCAGTTTACTTATTTAAACATCCTAGCTATACTTTTTCAAAAAGAAAACCTAGACTCAAGTATCACTCTTATTAGGCCTCGTCGGTAGTACATATTTTTTAACATGATAGATGCAGTGTATCGTCTCAAGGCGATCGAATAACCAAGGCGTCACTCGCCTGTGACTGTGACCGAGTGGTCAGGCAGGATAACTTGGTCGTGCCTGATGTGAAATTAAAGGTATAATGATTGTCACGATTGCCGCAAGAAAGCGTGGCCAGTGTTCAACTTCTAGCCGTGACCAGTAATGTACCGCTGACGTCTTTTGATCACACAGCGAAAATTAAGTCCAGTGTTTGTTTTTGAAAGTGACAATCTGAGAAGTTACATCAACCAAATATTGGACTACTTCCGAACTGACAATGATAATCAAAGGTTAACTGTGTTCTGATCGATCCCTTAGAAGACATGAATGACCAGTTTTAGATTGTGCAACTTTTAGAAACACAATACAACTTGAAGTGTTACCGGTGTGACTAACATTCGAGATACCCTAAATAATGTCTGCAAGCTGGAGAAACATGTACAACCAATTGCTCGACCTCCCTTCTACGTCTCATTATAATGCGTGGTGGCTGAAAGCTCATTTGGCTTTTATTTTACACAGACTATTGACTATTTGTCCAACAATTTTGCTTCGTACATTGGCAATAGGAAACCATTAAACGATCTTGGGGCATGGGAGTAGTTTTGTTTTTGAAGTCAGAAAATGGCTTATCTAGAATCTGTCAGGATAAAGGCTGATTTTGTAAATGAAATGTAGACGTGACTTACAGGTCAAGGCGAAGTTATGGAAAGCGGGAACAATGAAGTGCAGCTACAGTTACCGCTGTCACATGGGTCTGTTTGACGGAGGCAACTGAGACCAGTAAGAACAGGGTTGAAGGATCATCGAAGATTCATGAAACTGACGTTCCATTAAAACCTACGCCGTCCGTGAATAATTCTGCTTGCTGAAAACTCGTTTGATGGCCAATCAAAATTATCAGTTATGTTCATTAAGCACTCGCACCTCCTCGCCCAGGAATTTTTTATGAATTAACGAACGTTCTCGATTAAATCTTAATGCGTTCACAGAATATATAGTTTATTAATGTTGGCTCAGTATTCACAACTGAGCAGTCTCATTCGTCTGTTGACCATCTGCTTAAATTTCAGTCACCAACGGTGAACGACTCTTTTGAAACGATTTTACAACAGGACAACTACATGGAAGTCTCAGGTGCAATAATATATTCAAAGACAACTTTTAATGAATAGCCTGTGCAGTTTCCAAGTTTCACGTCAGTGGATCATCATCATCATCATAACAGCCATGAGCCTGACCAAAAGGTACTGTGGCTCGGGCCGCCGCTCACCTCAACAGTGACGTGGAATATCCTAG
>LUCH01000191.1:122812-166685 GCA_013368495.1 Paragonimus heterotremus | reverse complement strand
CATCGCGCAATGGCTCGTTCGGTAGCCAGTGTTGTCCACAATCCGCTCGCTGTGGGCTTTTAAACATACTTCATCACTGCATTGAGGTATCTCTTCGAGTGTTGGTATAGCTTCTAGCACAATGCGGCCTACAGTTCAGTATACATTCCCCTGACTGTATGACGACGACAGTTAGCATGGTCCGATTTTGTTGTGGTTGTACATAATGGACCCAATACCAGTCTCCTAATTATCTTAAGTATACCACAATTGACACGCGTGTTAACTCACTCACAGTTGAACACTGCTGTTGTATTCCCCTAGACGTTCCAGACAGCTTTCTTGGTAAAGAAGCATTGGACTCGAGTATTGCTTTTATATGGGACAGTTGTGTCAACCAGTGCGATAGTGATCTTAGATCAGGTACAACTGAATTATCGTGCATATGTGCTCAGCTACATTCGGTTAATGAGTGTTGCCCATAAAACATTCCTTAAGGCGTTTGTTACAAATGTACGGTCTCAACATGAGTCCAGAAAAGGTCAAATTTTGCACTGAGGAGTATTTGGGGCTAAGAACCTGGGTGACACGATCCACTGTCTTTTTTGTCGTTATGAAGTGTCCATGTCCACAAACGGCAGAAGCGACTGTTCTCTGATAGAACGTAACCATTCAATCTGTAACAAAATTCAGTCTGTTATACTTCAACCAACTATTCAAAACAGGCTTCGTCACAAATGGTAGATAATGGTCTAGTTTCTAAAGGTATGAAGAAATTTTATAACTAATCACAAACGGGCAGAATGAATCGCTTATGAACATTTTTTTGATACACTTCTATGAATATTGCATGTACAACAATGTGAGCAAACCTGACTCATTGTGAAAGGAACAGCGTTACGACCTGTTGATCAAATGTCACGTGGTTCAAATCACACTTTGTCCTGTCACTTAGGTCCCAAAATCGAGGGCCTAAATTAAATAGTAATTGGCCCCTATTAGCGTTCAAATGGTCCTTTTTTACTCTTGAAGCAATTTGTTCCCTTTATGGACTTGAATAAGGCAATGAGAAAACGTAAATCATGTGATGTTCTCCGGAGTAACATTTCGTACATTCTGATCACACATGGACATGTAACTTATTGTTCATAAATCTTACATGGTCGCCGATATATTCACAAATTGCAGTATGTTAAGTCAATCAGACACTCAGAAAACATAGAGCAGTCCACTTGGAGTACCACACAGCTGTGCACAACGGAATGATGTCAACTACTGGTTAAACCACTAGTTAAACCTGAGATTGAAACCTCCAGACTAACAGAGGTAGCCTAGCCTGAAGACAGACTGTCTGGTGTGTATCAGATACAGTATGTGGAAATCGCAGTTTCAGGGACGATTTTTTATTTCACGTTAAAAACGGTCGCGTTGGAAGAAGATAGCATCTCGCAGACGAGGCAATGGTCAGATGACCTGATTGGTCCGCTATCACGTATGCCAGTCGAAAAACCCGTTAGAGGACATTTTACAGAAAAAATCTCGCCCACTGTCTAACATGCTATCCGAGCTCCTGTATAGCCAATCAGATTTGGGTTTGCCATTTGGCCCGCTGTCTACTGTCGTTGTTATACTTCCTGCCCATTGGCGGATGAAATAAGTTGCGCCTTTTGCATCATCGGGGCTCGGTTGAGCGCGCACGTGTGCATGTGCATATGCGCACGGGCTTGACTACAAGGTCTGAACCAGATATAGACATCCACATCTCACACCCCCAGCCGACGTAGGCCTCTGTCTGCATCATCGCGAATGTCCGACATTCAGATCAGACGTGTATGAATTGCCCGCTTCCTGCCCTGGCACGGCTTATCGAGCGGCCTCGGGTACAAGCGTTTCGACGCGTTGTGACTCCCGATCACTGTGTCCGTGATATTGTCAGTCCGAGCTTGCAGCGGTTTGCCGTCCCTCTCAGACTAGATAAATTTGGAGGCCAACTACCGGCGAATTTCGCCGTGGTGAACCTTTGCCTTGGTCGGTTATTTTCAAGCAGTCAACATGCATAGTTTGTCTGATATTGAATGGAAGATGCGTTAGGCATTAACACAAAGTGAGACAATAGGTTTAAACATAGCAGTAAGAAATATGAACGTTGGTAGATGGTAGCATTTCAGACTGTCACTTCAGTACCAAACAACAGTTTATATATACATATATCATATGGTTGGCGGCATCCGAGACGGATTAGCCTGTCACAGTGACCGAAGTCAAAGGACGCCTGCGCTTTAAACCATCACCCCAAGTGGCTTGCGCTGCACCACTTGCGGTTCCACTCACACACCACGTATCTGGTGTAAACCCGAAGGAATAAGACCAGTAGGTGTGTGAGTGAGGCCTTTGTGTCCAGCTGGCCAATGCTGGTTAGCCAACTGAATGGCTAGCACGGAAAGGAAATCCTTATCTCTCGGAAAATAAACACACAGAGAGACTGTAACGGTAAGATCTACACCAGGGAGAAAGATGTGTGAAATGTAATACAAGAAGTATTTCAGTATATGAGTGCATGGTAGTGCATTCCAGAGAGGATAAAGTTGAAAAACAAAACTCAAAGTTGAACTACGAAAAGATCAAACGAACGATTCATCATTCAATGCACCAACAAAGCCTAAGAAAAGAATAGGTAGAAGATCACAGACACCCAAGTTTCTGAAAAGAGGAGCAGATTAGTTGTCAAACGACCATTGTCTTGGTCGATGTAATCATTAACAAAAACGGAACCGATATGCTGATAAGACCTACCTGAGCCTAGCGTACTCGTTGTCTCTTCGCCGACGGCACACTATGAGTACGTTGATGACCTACTAATCCAAGGCGGCCAGCGCATTCGCGGCCGCACACATCGCAACGCCATATAGTCATGTCACCACGACCTATGGCACCGATGGTTCCCTTGCGTACCGCGCGCTTTCGTTCTCGGCCGCGCAATAACTGCTCGTTGAACTCGCGGACGCCCGTCCGAATTGTATTCCTCCAAGCAGTCCGGTTCAACGCTAAGTCTTCCCAACATCTAAAATCAATTTTACAACGTGAAAGACTTACCTGCACAGCATCCTGGTATCTAAGCTTTGGGCCACCAGGATTTCGCTTACCTGATTTCAGTTGTCCATACAGCACCTGCTTCGGGATACGGTCATCGTCCATCCGACGAACGTGACCCAGCCAGCGAAGCTGATTCAACATCAGCAAGGCTTCCATCCCGTTCATGTCCGCTCGCCGCAGTACCTCAGTGTTCGGAACCATGTCCGACCACCGAATACCCAAGATGCGTCTTAGACATTGCAAATGAAAGCGGCTCAGATAGCGCACGTTCCGCTGATACAATGTCCACGTTTCACTGCCGTACAGCAGTATAGACAACACCATTGAGCGGTAGACAAAGAGCTTAGTGCTCGGCTTCAGGCTGTGGTTCTTCCAAACACGTCTTTCAAGACGTCCGAAAGCAGTACTAGCCTTTGCCACACGAGCTCTCAACTCGCGGTCCACGGACAGATCAGTGGACAGATTGCTGCCCAAGTAGCAGAAGTCTGTACAGCTGCCGACAACATCTCCATTGATGCGAATTTGGGGTGAAGGTGCACAGACAGCACCTCCGCCCGGAGAAGGCTGAAAGAAAGAAAATGTCTTACCTGTGTTGATATCCAGTCCAAACTTGGATGCCGCGGTCGCGAAAGCCGTGGCCAATCGCTGTAGTTCATCCTCGCTATGTGCGAACAGCGCGCTGTCATCTGCGAACAGAAGCATGCGCACCAGTGAGGTATGTAACCGGGTTGGGGCGCCGAAGCGTCGAATATTAAGCAGGCGCCCATCCGTCCGGTACTCTACCTCAACGCCGTCCTTCCCAGAATCCTGAAAAGCAACTGTTAGCATGGCAGTCAAATATAAGCTAAATAGGGATGGAGCCAGGACACAACCTTGCTTCACGCCAGTGACAATGTCAAAATCATCAGAGGTCGATCCACACGATTGCACCTTCGCCCTCATGCCAAAATGCAACAATCTAATCAAATTGACAAACTTACCTGGACATCCAAACTTACCAAGCACCGTCCACAGCGCCTCGCGGTTCACGGAATCGAACGCCTTAGTGAAGTCGACAAAGAGGGCATACAGGGGCTGGTTGCGTTCCCGGCACTTCTCCTGAAGCTGTCGAACAGCGAACACCAGGTCGATCGTACTCCGATTCGCCCGGAATCCACACTGCTCCTCAGGAACATTGGCCTCTAAGATGTCCGTATACATATATCATATGCTTTGATTAACACAAGCATAAAAAAGCTGTATTACGACACCTATTTCCAGAGAACAATTAGATACCGTCTGTCTTGTGCTCACCAATGTCCGTTAGCTGATGAGGGAAAGACACAGTCTATTGTGAATGATAGTTTATCTTTTCTAGTCATGCTGACGGGAAAAATGATGTGGTGTGAATGTACGTTCTTTTGTCTACCCGACTTCTTTATGGTCTCAAAGGATTATGACTTATTCTTTTTGTTTCACAGTTAGTTTGGTGTGTTCTTTCAACCACATATTTTGACTGAACTTTTCGTCATGGACGTTTATTGCTTTTGTGTTTGAAGCCCTTTGATTTTGTTTCTCAAGAACAGCAAGTGTTTTTGAAGCTGTGATTGTCTTTTTTGTATGAAGTCTCAGTTTGAGAAGGAGATCGAATGGTATTAGCCGCAATGACGTGACATAATATAGGACCTCCATCTGAGTTTTAGAGGGCAATCAGTCAACTGAGGTTGACTGATTAGACTGTCACAGTGACTGAAACCGTAGTACTGTTACGTAAGGCCATCGACACAAGCGATTTGCCTGTGGTTCCATTCACACACTTTGTGTCCATTGTCAACCCCAAGGAGTAAGACCAGAAAGCATACGACTAGAGACCTCTGTAAAACAAAAACACAAGCCTGGTTAGCCAGTTGCTGGGCTAGTGTAAAAACAAAACAATTATCTCACGGAGACAAAACGAAAAGAGTCTCTAACGATAAGATTCAACCTAACAAGGAAAAGAAGAGGTAACGGACGATCCGGTGATCGTACAATCCGGACAATACTTCCAAGCAAATGTAGCTAAGCATTCATATATGATAATTTTGCTATGCCTGGTGTGAAAGCTAAACCAAATTTCTGGTCCGAGCCGAAGCAAGAAGATGCATCATTGATGTGCTTTAATATGAGTGAAACTCGAGCAAAGAGATTCATCTCGAGGCGACTGAATGAAAAGTCACTGGAAACAAAACTCTTGCGATAAACTGTGAGTGATGTTCGAGTTATATGAAAGTAAAATCCCCTGCTGCCAACCAATAATCAAAATATCGTTCAGTAAGTTGAGGATTTCAGTGATGCTAACTAGGAGAAGAAATAGGGAGATGAGCTAATCACTCAGAGTTAACTGTTCAGTTACAGTATCTCCTCTCCAGGCAGTGAATTCATTTCTCTTCCAGATAAGATCGATAGCAAGGCGTGAAATATTCACATGAATGAAACGAATTGTCGTAGTTCATAGGGACCACGATTTCCACAGCATGGTGTTAGCTACTCGTACGACAGCTGCTCCGGGATTCTTTCGCTAATATTTAATGAAGCCGTTGTTTGTCTGGTTTCAGAACAGGCCGGCAAGTTGGCAACTAAGGCTTGCACCAATGGGGTGTCGCGCTTCACAACAATGCTGGGTGAACTAAAGGTAAACACTGAACCGGGTCACTGTGGGCCGCTATAACAGCCTGCAAAGGCTTACATCAAGTTAACACAAACCCATTGCCGCGTGGCAGATGAGTTTTCTCTTCTCCTCCAGCACACTACCCGACAGCTCTTCCTCCATTTGCGCAGTTAAATATCTCACCATGTCAAATGATCTGTAACAAATCCTTGGCGTCATCCTGTGTTTCTGCCTCATCAGTCATTTGCGAGTGCATTGGATCCTACAGACTGTGCTCAACTGTAGACGACTACCATAATGTGTCCACTAGGGAGAAGGGAATAATACCGACAGACACTTAATCCATTGAAGTGTAGAGATCATCAGAAGCCAAACATTGACAGGCTAGTTCGTTTTCAATTTGCCACTCTCAGGCCGAACACAACTTAGCGGATGTGGAAATAGCAGTCACGTAAAGATTGGATGGTACCCAACACAGTGTGAATCTAAAATCACTTTGACTTACGGACGTGGCTACCGTAATACCGCACCGTTGTTTTGCCACCGCCGAGCCATGGCAACGCCAGTGCTTGAACAAAAGACACCTGTGCACTCAGATTAGGACTTCGTAACCGGATTCTAATCACCAAAGCCATCGTCGGGTTACGACGTGATATCTGTGACGTGAACACGAGGGAGACCGGATACATGACGACGTCGTAAAGTGAACCTGCGTCCAGTGTAGGCCTAATCACGTTTTCTGGTCAACCTCTGATGGGCTGTGAGTGACTCTGAAAGTTAAATACCTTGCAGTATATTGGTCACAACTCTGATCCGTCTAACCAATTGTATATTTCATCAAATCGGTTGAACTTGATGTGTTAACACGTGCTCTGTGACATTATTTAGGTTATGAACGCTATCCAAGTGAACCAGAAATACTTTAGTAACCTGGCTTTGCTGTCCAACTGTCAACCAAACGGAGTGCTTTTCGTATGGTCCTTCTGATAATGTGCTACCGTTTCGCAGTGCTACTGTGCTACTGTTTCGCAGTAACAGCAAAAAACTCGAATGTGCAAAATGAACTAACGGTACTGGGCACTATAACTTGGAACTGAAGATCTACGGCTGGTTTAGAGTTGAACGATTTTCACAAGTGTGCAGCCTGAAAAGTGGTCCTCAGGACCGTGCCGAGCCCTGTAATCAAGAACTTCACTGTTATTGTATGGGCGGTTCATGAAGATTATTTTTCGTATAATTGTTCTAGTCCTTGCCTGTTGCGGTCTAAAAATTTATCTAGATGTCCGTTTGCATGAGACGTTTGTTACATCTTGAACTTTGATGTTACGTACATACATACATAAATTCAACTGACTAGATATCTTGTCCAATTCGGTTTCTGTTTCATTTGTACGAATGTATGGCAATAAGTACGTTATCAGATACACGTCCGCTTTCATTGCACACAAGGCTTAATTAGTGCATTCACCTGGTGAGATATCAAGAAAAGCCAATGTTCCTCCTAATTCTTTTTGTATAGTAAATGTCAGGTTTTGTGAGCTGTGCTTGCTAACTTCAGTAGCAAGTCCTTGTCTATGTCCGTATCTCCGACACAGAATTTTCCGTCTACGTAACACATGTATACGATCAATCCTGCCAAGTTCATTTGTTCTAACATTCCAGTGGATATTTTAGCGAGCAAACAGCTATACGGGGCCCAGTGTAAACCATCATTTTGATGCGAAATTTTTCCAAATAATTCATATTGTCGTCCTAGTGAATCATCTAACAGGAGTTCTTGCAGGTTTGATGACAACCCGAAAGTAAGGTCACTTGAGTAGCTTTAATCTACCAGGAAATCAGCGGTTTCTTTGTACAATAGGTTTGTGAGAAGAGAGAGACAGCATAAACCTAGTGCTACCAGATTTTGAATTATCTACTTCTTGTTTTACTTCTGTATTGAGGAGGAGCGATCGTGCTATACTATTCACACCACAACAATTCAGTAGTGGGAGCCAGATAATTGATTTTAACATTGAAGTAATCGCAGGAAAAATACAGGAAGAAATATCGGAGTGCAACATCACATGAAATGGTTTTTGATGCATAAAAGAACGTAAAGGAACTGAGCATTGACGTCTGTGTCAACCATGACCGTCTGGGCCCAGTACCGTCCACGGATGAGTGTTTTTGTTTATTGTCTTGTTGAAACGTGTAACCCACATGTTGCTTTCTTGAATAAATAACCCTTGTGCTATCCATGTTCTTGGTTCACAGCACTTCTGTAGACTGAAGTATATACTTGAGGCTTGGAGGGTAAGTCTTTTACGTGGTAGTTCTAAGTATCTTGATACCAACAACGTGAAAAAGAAACTTCGCCAGATGTTGCGGCATCAAAGTAGTCCATGATCCATATTGATGTTAGAATTATGCTGTTGTAGAAGCCACTCAATTTCCCCTTGACTAACGTTTTCGTAGTTGTTGTGTTGTGGTTAATTTGATGCCGACCAGACCCAAAGATGAGCTTGTTCGCCAAGTTTTGGTCGCTGATGAATTGTCTGTACTTCGGGATAACTGAGGGGCTACAGACAAGTTTGTTTATTGAATTAGCCACGAAATACCTATGGAAGTTCGTATTGTACTGTCATGGGTACCAGAAAAACGGCACAAAATATCGGTACAAATGGACTACCACTCCGGGAGACAGTTAAAGATAATTGCTCTATTTATTACAGAAAGATAGCTGAAGTAGGTGTCAACCATCCAGCTGATGTGTGACTGGGATGTCAGCTACTGAGGAGCTTTATGACGAACGCTGCACTCACCACAATAAAGCGATACGTCATTCACGACGATTAGATATAGGGTATTGTTAGTCACAGTCAGGTCACTCGAAAGTTACATCTTCTCATTCATGTGTGATGCAAACATCTGGTCTAATTACCGCTTGCGTCGTATTTGATTACTTGTACCTTGTTGAAATTCACCCAGGGGAAATACTTCACGGCAGTAGAATGATGAATGGAATATAAATCGTAATCTGTACATTGCTATTCTGGGAATGTATGAGCGAAGTGCTGGTCTGTTATCGTCTACTTTAGTGGGAGTGGCATAAAACAAATCGGATTGAGGAAATGTGGTCGTTTCCTATAACGCCTATTAGTGTTGTATGACAGGCAGTTTCGTTGTGAGTAATATACTACTCACAAGTAGTATACTATTCACTGTCGACATTCTAAAACATAAGAGCAGGCTCCAAACACCAGAAAGAAGACGGACAAGAAGAAACTATCGGAATACTATGGAATACTATGGAAGAAGTTCACTCATGGCGAATGACAACGTACTGTCTTCCAATGTGTGTGAATGCACGTCTGACGTGCAAATGAGTGTACGCGTTTGTGGTCCCATTTTTAACATAATCTGTACGGCAGTTTGCTCAGTAAATGAATTCGCAGGCCAAGCGTCTTCTTGCGGTCAAAACATTAGGAAGTAACACATTTCGAAACGCTCCATGGTTATACTTCTCAGAAATGCATCGGTGTTATATATCAAGAGAACATAAGCTGATGAGCATGTTTTGGATCACTGATTAACATTAGACAAAAGAATACACGGGCACTGACAGATCGTAAACAAGTTGTGAAAAAAAATCTGGCAGCAAACCGGCCCCGCACTAGCAGAACACTAGTTCATCTGTTTTTCTTGAATCAGAACAAGTGGGAAACAGGCTTCATTCTTATGCAAAGATTAAAATCTTAAGCTTATATGGTAACTATATCCTGTTTGGATAGCCCTTACCGTGTACAGTGTTAGTATGAATAGTGAACGGCGAATGGTGTGAATTGCGTTTTGATCAGTCAAACACTTTAGTTCTATTTTTCAACCTGTCTGTTTTGGTCCCGTGATGATGGATTATTTTAGTCAATCAAATTTATTGCCTTATTCATTCAGAATGATTGACTTTCAGTATTATCCAACAATATTACATACATGACACAAGCAATCTGATAATGGAAAATTGTGACGTTTACTGTGAGAAGGAATTCTCAGTGAAACTAGTGAGAAAATCCCCAGGTGAAATGGGAGTACATAATGCGGCAGAAACCTTCGGATGGATATTTGAACATTAAGCGAGGTCAGTTATAGTAGATGATGTCTGAAACAAAATAAACCAGATTTACAGATGAATGTGATATACTGTAAAACAAGAGGCATAATAATACATAATGTTTATGGCTTTTCTAACTAGTAAACATGTTTTAACTAAGTATTAATCATATAGATGCCTAAGGAATATCACTTAACTCAACAAGTTCTTTGTGAAGGCTTGTGAAGACAGTGACGAGCAAAAAAAACATTTTGACGTTTTGTACGTTATAATAAATGCAACATACGGAAAGTGTATGTTTGAATCGCTGTAAATTAGATCTAAGAAGCCTAAACACTTTGCATGATGGTAACAGGATGTTTAAGCGTCGTTCACCTGAAACACGAGGTGGGGGGTTCATAACAGGTTTGTGGGTTAACAACCCTTAATGAGTCATCGAAACAATTTTAATCGTCGAAAATTAAATTATGAGAAGAGGACTGATAGAGTGTGTTACAACGTTCTATTCTGACTTGATTGCTATACCTGGCTCCTTGGTATGCTGCTTCCCTCAATCTACTTGTGCGGAGTCAAGAAGAACACGACTGCGGGAAAACACGCTGTATTGCCGACTACCGGTTCGACAAATGAATGAAATGCCTGTAAATATATATAATGAAATAGTGGCCAAATATGGCCATTTACTTGTTGAATCACTGTCCGCTTGTTTAGACCACTTCGCTACCAAGTGGCCAAGTAAGGCCAATTCCATAGGCGTTAGTTTCTTGGGATAGCGTGACACCCACGCTCATTTGCGCGTATCCTGCTAGTTGGCCTGACGTGCCCCTCAGTGCTTTGTTGATGTCTGATTTCGTCAGCCGTCACCGAAGCCCTGACTGGTTTGCAATGATGACTGATTTCATCAGCCGTCACCGACGCCCTGATTAGAGTGTTTTGATGAATTCGTCTCCGAACAGTTACTCAAGTCATGTAGTGACTGGCCATCTGATTACGATTCCTAGGTTTGTAATATCGGCGACATGGATGTCAAGTCAGGGGTACCAATGGCGTAAATGGAGAAGCGATCAGTGCACTATAAGACGCCATCGCTGCCTACAGTCTGTGCAACCATTTGATTGTTGAAGCTTACAAATTGACGGTGATCTGTCAGAGTAAGCCAAGTAAGAACTAAATGGTTCACGGTATTCGCCTTAAGGTAGGATACAAATCTATGTTTAACCGTTATAGTTAATATCGACACTTGGGTGGGAACTGATGGACGTGTTTACTCCCCTAACCTTTTATCTGGATGCGGCTAACAGTCTCTTCATGATTCGGGTTACGATCAGGTCTCTTCTATCTCTGTCCATCCACAGTCAATCACCCAAATTATTGTTTCAGTTAAGTTGAACACATCTCAGACCAGACGCGATCTTCGCGCACCACATCTGCCTTCTCGTTCTCAGGTGACACACGGGAGGCGACAACAGAAATGACAATGTTAGCGGCGACATCACCATCAATGACGGGCAGGCAAGCTGACAGCATGTGTCCCCTAACACTGAAGCGATTCACTGGGACAGAGAAGTAAGACGATGAATCTAACCCACTAGCAGATTGTGGGTGTGTTCTTGCATGTGACTGGAGTTTCGGTGACGGGGTAAGGGCGGGTGGCTGCTAACCACCCTGGAATGACTATTCGATCTAGTCTGATAGTGACCTTGAACTTGGACAACTGTGGTCGTGACCACTCGCTCTGCCGTCGGGTTTTGGTTGCCTGTGTCCGTGCAGCGACTGGCCGTCAAAAGGTGAACGAACAGAGACAAAAGACAAGGTGAAGGTCGGGGAGAGGCATTGGTTTGGGACACACTAAAATTCTACTAGCGGTTGCAATTCCCTATTGCCTATAACCTTGTCCTTAAGTCAGGTGACTCGTCATGCAGGTGTGCCAGAGTGAGAAGAAAATTCGCTCACATATGCAAATGGGATGGAAAAATTCGAGGTACATGGTGTTTCGTCTGACCGACGCATGTGGGCAGTGTGACAATGAAAGACCCTAAGACGGAAACAGTGACCCAATGTGGTCAAATTGACTACGACATGTGAGAATGGCATGCTTAATTCTATCGGGGTACGCAACACAGCATGGGGTGGCAGATGCAATTGTCAAGCGGAGGATGTCTAGTATTCTGGACGTGTCAGCGACCAACTTTATGTATACCATTTAAGTGGGCGATTTTCTGGCAAGTTCGAGCTTTAGCGGTCATACCCGTACATCTCGTTGTTAGACTGGATAATGTGGCTGACTTTTTGTTGTTCCTGTGTTGATCTGAAAACCGATAGACGCGACTGGGTTAATTTCTCGGGTGAATTCAGTAAAACCATTTCAATAGACTTATTACGTCCTCTAGTATATTTTCCGCTTAGTTCCCCAGGCAACAAGCAAAGTATTCCCTCAGTAACCTGAGCAGATGACAGAAAAGTAGTCAAACAACCCTATACAAATTCAGATAGGCCAACACTAACGGTTAAACTTATCGTCGTATGCTATTAAAGCACGATTCAATCACGGGGTAGTTGGTTCGGAACTCGGAAGTAATTACTTCATACATTAGCGTTGTGAGCCAAGAGCACGGATAGCACAAGGGTTATTTATTCAAGAAAGCAACATGTGGGTTACACGTTTCAACAAGACGATAAACAAAAACACTCATCCGTGGACGGTACTGGGCCCAGACGGTCATGGTTGACACAGACGTCAATGCTCAGTTCCTTTAAGTTCCTTTACGCATCAAAAACCATTTCATGTGATGTTGCACTCGGATATTTCTCCCTGTATTTTTCCTGCAATTACTTCAATGTTAAAATCAACTATCTGGCTCCCACTACTGAATAGCGGTGGTGTAAATAGCACGATCGCTCCTCCTTACAACACTCCTCACCCCACCCCACCCTATCCCGCAAAGATTACTGATGAGCAGTAAAATATTTGGTTGCTTTCGAGTGGAACATCACTGGCGCATGAACGTGGCCCTCGCAATCAGATAGACCGTTCAGACTGCCCCTTTTGAATAGACAAAAGACTCGAGTTCATCAGCAGTACGTATCTTTACCACGACCGGCAAGTGAACTCCGATCACGCCTTCATGAGGCAACCGTGTTGCCCACAGCGCCACTGACCTCGTATCAGGCACGACCAAATTATTATATGTGAACCCTCAACCAAGTTCGCTTGTGAGTAAGAATCAGACTGCGCGGTAGTCTCGAAAAGAGACACAGTAACTGTCCTGTTAAATCCAATGGACTATCCCAAGACTGAGAATTCTTTGAACAAGTGTGAAGATGACGAGTAGTGGGAGATTTGGTTAATTTTAATTTGAACATCACCCACGTGCGGTTATTGGTCGGAGTTACCAGACAGTAACTTTATCCCCTATCGAGATGATTGGGTAACCTGATCATTACTCACAAACCAATATGGTTGAGCGTCCACAAATGATAATTCGGTCGTGCTAATTGGCGCAGTGGTGACCACGGTTGCCTCATTAGAGCGTGGTCGGAGTTCTATTGTCGGTCGTGGTAAAGATACGCATTAATGACGGGTTCTAATGAGAGCGAAACTCGATTCTAGTGTTTCTTTTCGAAAGGGACCGACTGGAAAGTCTATGGGAATGCGACAACTGCGATCAATTGTGGTTGATGGTCAATTTGAAACATGAAATTAGTAACTAGGACGAGTCAGAAAAATTGTCAGTAAAGGTTATGGACGCGTGCTTGTTATCAGTTACGCAATCACTGTTCAAAATTGTGGGTGTGATTGGTTGTGGACCAGACGAGATTAAGTGTCCGCACGAAATCCGTCGGAGCGTACAGGTCAAGGTAATGCAATCAGAAACTGATGGCCTCGGCAACTGTCAACAGTCGAATTTTCACCATTTTCGATCAGTTCCTTGGAACCTTGTAAAAAATTTGGAAACGTGTCTTCCTTATTGACAGAATAGTTAGGTTACAGATGAGTAGTCGGGGATTTTGATTTTCATATAGACTGAACATCACCCACAATTGATCGTAGCTGTTGCATTCTCATAGACTTTCCAGTCGGTTGTGCCTAACGTGAGGTCAACGGCGCAGTGGTAAACACGGTTGCCTGCTCATGAACAGCATGTCCGTGGTTCAAGTCCCGGCTGCAGTGGCGATGATATGCACTACTGACGAGCTCAAATGAGAGCGAAACTCGAGTCTAGTGCTTCTGCTTTTCGAAAGGGACCGACTGGAAAGTCTATGGGAATGCGACAGCTGACATCAATTAAGGGTGATGTTCAGTCTGTATGAGAATGGTTAGAGTCGGCCAAATGAACAACAATCATGCTTGAAATCGTTTCAATCACACCACTGTTGGACATTCACGCAGGACACCGTTCTAGCATACGATCAGGAAATCACTTTGTAGTACGACCAATGTATGATGTTCGACACCAGCAGACAAATGAATACACACAACAGCTGGCTGTACAACATGGAAGTTTGTCTTTGAGTTGTGACATGATAATGGAAGTTGACCGGAAACCCACATATAGTTCAGCGGCAGGGTAGGTTGTTTCGACTGACTTTCTGAGCCATCCTGAGATGACTTCGGTCACGGGGTCTCTATTGAAAAGGAGACTAATAAACGCAAATGTATCGTTCACATAAGGTGACTCAGATTTCAACTGTGCCGCCTGCATAGCCTTCTGGATGAAACGCATTGGGTAGCCATTCTGCACGATCACTTCTCGTAGGAAGTCTGGTTCAGGTTGCAAATTCTCATGGTCGCAGGTCTCGAAAGCCCTACCCGTCAGACATCATATGAGGTTTTGCTTTTGATTTAGCTGAACGAAACCGTCAAAGTGAATGTACTGATCACTCCAAGTCTGTTTTCTGTACACTTTTCGTTAGATCGAACCAACAAACTGTATTACTTGTGAGTAGTCGTGTGATTGCAAGTATTTGGGTATTGTAGTCAATGAGGAAAGTAGAAGAAAAAGCATCAGTAAACAATTCGACAAGAAGCGGCGTCTTCTACACCTGAACTTGTCAGTGGCGATTGTGTAGTTCCGGGAGATTTGTGTGTGTGTGTGTGTGTGTGTGTGCGTGTAAATGTGAGTTTGTGTTCGCCGTGATGTTCATATATGTACCATCCGTGTCAATATTCTGGGTATACAATCCTCATGCCACTTGCGTACTTGGCTCATAGCAGTATGTTCACGCACAATTTCCAGTTACTGTACGGCTACTGTCAAACATGGTAACGGCCTAATTTCGATTGTTGTCTTGACCACCAAACTGCACCGCGATCTATTTCTGACAAGTTAGAATATTTCGTGAGCGGACAGTACTAACACTAAATCGGATATTAGGTGTGAAGAACTGTGCTCCATCCCCTACAGCCTGAAAGGAAGCTGGTCGCTGATTGTATGGGCATAAATTATCCTAGTCAGTTGCAGTGGATTGCAAACGTTGTAACCGAATGGGTTAAACGTCGACTGTGTTATAGATAACTCCACAAACCGTAACTCGTATGACCTGGCATCAACTTGATTAGTAATATGGAATATAACAAGAAAACTACCGATAAAACACTAGCAAGTCATGGGAAACGAAAGTTTATTCAAGTTGTAACCGTTTTATCGTAAGTAGCTGTCGAAAATGTGCGTGGTTTTCAGTTAAGGTGATGGCGCACTGTTTCAGTTGAACCACCATTTTTCAATTTTCACCGAAAATTACGGATTTTAGGTGCCACTAAAGAAACTAGATGGGCACATTCAACTCTGAGAATGCCAGCAAACACTTCTATGGTCCACTAATTGCAGTCCTGCATACAGGTATCAGGATACCTGAGAAGTTCTCAGCAAATTAATCTCAGTATCCTGGTACGTAAATGTGATGTAACCGGGTGGTGTCAGACGAATGTGAATATGCATGTATGGATGCACATACATGACAAGACCCTTAGTGCAATTTTGGCGTGGCGATCAGACTTGTGCGTTGTATTGGTCCAGAAGGTCACATTTACCAGTACTTCGGTCCTTCTAGGTTCAATCATGTCAGATTGGCCAAAAAGAGCAACCACACTAAAATCAATAACATCCACAGGTCTGTATGTCACATTACTGGCTGCGCAGAAAGTGTATCGGCAATGGGGCAGGAACCTAAACGTATACAACAGAAACATTTCTCTAGTTGCAACACTGATGTCATCCGGGCACGGAAGGTGGGGCTTAGAGCAGGCATTCTCAAACAAAGAGTACACCGATAACCGAGCAACTGAGATTGAGCTTTGGCGCATTATCCAATACGGTCGAAAACGTTACACTGTTTCTCAGAAGTCTGAAACAGTTCATGATACATCTACTGCACACAGCAACATTCGGAATGGGACGTCGATGGCTTGTTCATTGTGCACCCGGTTTGGGTTAGCCCGTCATCGCCAAGTGAGTCAGGCCTCCAAGTCTCAAGAAAACCCGGTATCCCATTGATTCGCAGGTCGGGCTTTAAATTCAGAGGCCATAGGTGAGATTTCCCAAGAAAACCGAAGTTCTTTCTCCCACAGATCAAATTTTTTAGTGAAATGCTTACGTTGGGGCCACACAAGCCAATCTGAGACTTGCCCGTGGATGCAAGACGTTGTCCGTCGAGATAAAGAATGTACGTACACTTCTGGTTTGATGGAGATTCGCCGGATGGCCGGAACGCCACACCGCACTGATCATTATGAAACTGAGCCTTTACGACATCGATTTCGCAGTCTTGGGTGAGATAATTTTTGTAGACTAAGGTAACTTCCAGAAAACAAATGCTGGGAACACCTTTTACTGGATAGGTTATTCAGCAGAAGGTGATCGAGAGGACGGCGTGTGGATCGTAGTAGCTTGCCACAACAATCCTATGATAACAGGCGAATCCCACGGCACCAACCCTCAACTCCTGTCCATGCGCCTGTGTCTCGATTGATATGGTTTTGCCACAGTTTTTAGCATACGTGGTTCAACTGTTTGCCCCACTGATGTTACAGAGGCCTAGTTTTGCGATCAGCTGTCCACCACAATCAGTTTGACACAGGTGAGTCACGGATTGTTTATTCTGAATGATTGCAGATGAGTATTAGGAAATATTGTTTCTTATGCAGATTGAACATCACCCACAATTGATGTCAGCTGTCGCATTCCCATAGACTTTCCAGTCGGTCCCTTTCGAAAAGCAGAAGCACTAGACTCGAGTTTCGCTCTCATTTGAGCTCGTCAGTAGTGCATATCCTTGTCACGGTCGATAACAGAACTCAGGCCACGCTTTCGCGAGACAACCGTGTTGAGTACTGTGCCACTGACACCACAATTGACACGTCTGAATCATCATATGTGAACGCTAGGCCACATTTGCTTGTGAGTAATGCTCTGATTGCCTGTCCTGTTAATTCTAATCGATGGTCTATGGGAATGCGACAGCTACGATCAGTTGTGGGTGAAGTGCAGTTTATATGAAAACCAAAATCTCCTATAACTCATCAATAAATAAACTATCGCTCAACAAATTGACGATTTATGTGAGTTCAGCTTGGAGAATTGTCCCGTTCCGAATGACTTTAGTGCACGAATTGGGTGCAGCTTAGCAACCCTGCCAGGGGTCTTTGGACCTCATGGCGTTGGCACAGTCACTAAGTGTGATGAGCCACTGCCACGCGTGTGTGCTACCCACGAGTTGGCTATGAAGAATACTCGATTCCAGCTGGATTTGAGCTATGTCACAATATGGACTCATCCACGAAGCGGTCATCATTGTTTGCTTGACTACGTTCTTGAAGTACGTATTGCGCGAGTGATGCGTTTAGTCGATTGTTGAACAGATGATAGGCTGGCCAGAAGAAAATGGTTTATTTACGTTTGCAACTGTGTTCATTATAGACCATCCGGACGACAACAGAAACGGGATGTTAACTGACTTCAGAATTCAAAGACAAGAACTACTTTCAGCGTGTACTTGCCATTCGTTCAGATGATGCCTACGTACCAGCTAGCCCCGAGGGTATGTGACGATGCCTTAAGGAACCCATCACGAAAACAATCAACGAAACAGTCGATGGTGAGCTGAAGAAACGCCTGGATTACATCAATGGCAATAATGCAGTTAACTTGAGCCAAGTACGATAGAAGAGTTAAGAGTGTGGTATTTCCACAGTAGACTCAGGTAATGAAGACAAGAGTGATAGGTTGCGGAGTGTTCGCCGTCAACTCGCTGAACGGCTCCGCAGGATCGAGGTGACTGTTAGACAAAACAAGGTGAGTTGATGCAGGGCTGCGCTGACTGCCAACAATACAATGAGTTCCGTGATTTGCTTGAGGTGAGTAGTGATCCGTTTACAAGGTCTATTAAGAACTGATTGACGGGGGCTGGGGTGCTTCGTGCACTCAACTTGAGGATGACCATGAATGGCCTGCCACAACGAAATGTTAAACTATAACCTGCGGAGATGCAGAAAGTTTTTGGACGATCGTAGGACAGGGAAAGTGTGGTTGAAGATAGGTTAACAGGGAAAATCTTGAAACGTGATTGTCCCGGTCTGGAATATGGTTTGATCCAGTTCACTCGCTTTATCCGCGAACAGAAGACAGTTCCACACGAGTTCAGTGGTTTATTTGATACATCTTTACTTAAAAGCAAAGGGAATGAGCAGAACACTGACAGTCGTCGACAATACAGTGTGTTGAAAATGTTCTGGTCGTTTCTAACTGGCCTTATGCGAAAATCCCCGGAGGAATATTCCTGTGTTGTGCTCTCCAGGTGAAGCGTAATGCGACTGATATGGTGTGTGTTGCTCGTTATTTCGGCAAATATTGTGGTGAGCGCAACTGGCCACTGAGTGTTTTCTTCATGGAATTCACTAGGGTGTTTGATTCCATGACTCGTGATGCGTGGCAAGTCTGGATACTCAGATAAGTGCGTCAGTTCAGTTGAAATGTTGTATGTGCGTGAGTGGATCGACTTGTGAGGATTTTGACGTTGTGACTGTTGTGAATCGGGGTTGTGCTTTAGCCCCGACTGTATGTGGCTTGTGTATGATTGCGATACTTACAGTTGTTCTTCAGAGGTCAGAGGACGGTGTTCAAGCTGAATACCACACTGATGGTTGTCTGTCGAATATTGGACTGTCTGGTGTTTCGAGTCCACTATCACGTGACTTGACCGTTCAGATGATGTTGTTGTTGTTCGCAAGTGACAATGCTCCATTTGTGTGCAATGAACAGGAACTTCAGCTACTGGTCACGGTTTTGGGGATCGTCGAGGTCAGTTCTGGTTTAGGTATCAACCCAGACAGTGGTGCTGTGTCTGCATATGGAATCCGTACCAATGGGTATATTGTGGATAACTTCTATGACTTTGGCTAGGTGGGTAGCAATCTGTTTGCATATATGCCAATGAACAGCAAATTACAAGTTGTTGTGACTGAGGCTGTTGATACTTTCTAGTGTATTGAAAAGTGTGCTTTGACCAACGGCACTCTGAATCTGAGACCGTTTTTTTGTGTTGCGCAACGGTGCTGTCTGCACAGTCTTTACCGCAATTAAATTTGGACATTGTATCAGCGGAGCTTGCAAGATCTGAGTTGTTTTAATTTGCTATACGTTTGATGTGTTCTCTTTTTGTTCATGTTCCCAATCATTCAGGCACCTTCATCGATGTATTTGCCAGAACTAATAAAAATCTCAGCTTCATTTTTGTGATATGCCGGTTGGTTGGTTCATAGGTGTTTTGTTGTGGATACGTTTTTGCTTATGCATTCCCGTTTCCGTGTTTTTAGGAGAAAAGTTGTGTTGGACAGTGTATACATATGTAAAAGAAATAAGTGGAAGTAGATGAAAAAACAACTTCAATGAAGCTACCGACATGCAGTCATATCAGCCACAAACATTGAAACAGTGTTCAGTCAGATTTGCCCAATTATTGATCTGTGAGATTGAGTTAGTATAACGGTTAACAAATGGAGAGTGCATGTGTCCTCTGATATAGAGTTATTCAATTCATTTTAATCTGAACAAAACGTAACTGCGAAGTAGTTCTGTCTGAAAAGTAACCAATTTTGGTCGATGTTTCTCTGTCGTTTGTCCTTGTTTAGTACGAAGAAGCGTGCTAATAAATGACTTGGAGTATAAAATACTTTGTAGGTATTAGTCTCCTGTAAGATTTATGTGATTAATTGGGAACTGACCTAATTCTGTCAGTCTCTCAGTGTTGGGGATTTCCCTGAAACCCATAATTCTTCTAGTGGCCCGTTTCTGAACACCTTTGAATAGTACCATCTGTTTTTTTAAAAATAAGAACAAGTTGTGTAAGTTCGTTTCCACATATGGGCACATTATGGAGGCAAACACAGTGAGATACACTCCATGGTGAGGTATCCCACAGTTTCCTGAGTGTTGGACTGATCGATCGACCTAGTGTCAGATATTTCCGTTCGGTGGACATTTTGAGAGGTTTTAGATATGATGTGTGCATGAACTTGTTTCGCAGATACTTTTCGGCTGGCTATCTCAATCGTAGTAAAGTAAAGTGCGTTGTTTTTTGTTTCAGATAAGATTTTCTTTTCGTGTTCAAGTTGGTTGATGAAAAACTCGAAGGTTTACTCAATACGTACCCAGTTCTATTAAGACTTGGCGTTGTTTAACCTGTATGGATATATGCGTACATAGATACATGCATATATTCACATGATTAACTGATAAGCTGATGGATTTCATCATGTTTGATGGGCTTTGATATGAAAAATCTGTTGACTTATCTTGAGTTTTAAAATTAAGTTATACGGCAAAGTTTTCGAGAGTTCAATTTGTTCAAGTCGTTTCGCTTCTGCTTAAGCTACCACTATTGAGTATGGTAGTCTGGCGGTTATGTCTTTTGGCTGTTAGTACCGGTTTCTGTGACAGTTATAATGCATTGTGTCCGACTACCCTGTTATCAGCGACATCACTTTCATGTTCCTAGTCAGTAGGATATCGACTGAGTCGAAGAGCACGGTCACATCAAGTGTGCTCATGATAACACTGATTTGAACACCGATCTAAATGTTTTTTTTTTGCGGGAACCTGATCAGATGAACAAATTGAGTGATTTGATTACGGTACATGATGCCTTACACTTTTTCCGAATTCAGTCGATAGTCATTTGGGTTCTTGATCTATACTGTAGTGACCTGGAGACATCCCCGGTCTGCCTGCTGTACGATGTGTAAAATCCTTCCTAAAATCTTAGCTCACATTGTACACAGGACCTTAGGGATCTTTGCCTGCTATCTGCCCAATGCATGCGATCGCGTTTGTTTGTTTGCATGCTTGTCGGTCTATGCGCGCCATCCGCGCCATACACACTCTTCCCGGTTTGCTCGCGCGCTCGGCGGTCGGATCCTTATCCTCCCTAGCTATTTCGTGTATTGGTGTCGTCTAGCCCTGATCGCGACCATTTGTAATTATCGTATAATACATTTTCAGTCTCCGCAATTATCTGTATTTTTATTTCGCGCATACCTGAGGAAACGTTAAGTTAGTGCACGTACGCACTAAAATACTGTCTTTTTCGTCCTGATGTGTTTATTTTATATTTGACTTTGTCTTCAAACTTCCCGGTTGAACCATCTCGAAATTCATCATAGATATTTGTGTTCTGTAAAAGCTTGTGTTTCTCTCACAAAGGTCGTTTCTCTTGTGATCACTTTGAGTCATTATTTCTCAGTTTTGTAAAGAGATCAAATTCTCGTCTCATTTAAACTTCACTAGAGCTTGTGTCTGTTTTGTTGAATTCAGCAGTATCATTTGTTGTATGACTTGCTGTGATACATTTATGTGTTGTTGTTGTGTTACTGGAGGAAAGCACCAATTCCAACGTGACAAAGAAATCAATGTTGTTTCCATATTTCTGACTGAGGTAAATCCTTGAACAAGTACAGTGTTTTTAATAGTTAGCATCGTCTTATTTGATAGATTACTTATCCATCTGTCTATTTCGTTTGTCTTCAACCGCTCGTAGCGATGTTTCAGTCAGTTCTATTTCCAATCATTCCTTTCTTTGTAGATTCGTTCCGTTGAGTTTTAGGGCGGTGCTATCGGATTGTGTGTCTCAGTGATAATTATGGAAACCATTTTTCTTTCGCTGCTTCAGGGTGATTCCTACAGATATTAGTCGTGACTAACAGGGAAACGGCAGACAATAGGAGAATCTTCGTTATTTTGGCTTAGTAGCCTGAAGACCAACTGGACCATCCAAGTGCAATATGGTCACATGCAGAATGTATGTCGAACGAAGTCAACGGGGTGGTCGTAGCCACGGTCACTGAACGGTTGCATTGTTTCGCTTAGATCTTGTATTTGTTATGGTGGCGATCGTGGATGGTTCTCATATTTTTTTATTGAGAGTCATTTTGCTGAATCACTTAGCTATGGGGTCATGGCTAGACGGTCGGAATAGGGTGTGTCTGGTTTATCCGCTATCGAGTGTGGTAGTCGAAAAACCGGTTACAGGACATTTTTGGAAAAAAATTTCACCTACTGTCTAGCACGATGGCCGAGCTTTTGTCCAGCCAATCAGACGTTTAGCCCACTGTCTGTTATCGCCGCTGCACCCTCAAATTAACCTGTACACACGCCAGCAGACCGAAGATAGAGATTTGCATCTTTTTGGCACGCGTTTGAGCGCGCACGTGGGCATGTGCGTGTGTGTGCACGTGCATTTGCTTACGGGGCCTGAACCAGATACGGACATCATACTCTCACAACCGACGTAAGCTTCTGTCTGCACATTGTGAATGTCCAACATTCAGATCGGGCGTGCTCGACACGACAGTCTTGATTCTGCCACAACCCGATGAGTACAGACGCTCGAAAGTGTTGGGTCCTAGCTATAACGATTTACTACTTCTCGGGCTAATCAGCTATATGATCGATAGACATCGGGAGTCGGAGGGCAATTTTCGTTAGATGTTGTAGCCATCTATTTCTGACTTGTTGGTTTTTCAGCAATCAGCAGACATCTTAGGATCTGTATTATATAGGCATCGCTATCGTACACAATAGTTGAGGAGATAGGCCAAGGAGTTAGACGTGAATTCTGAGTAGTGTTTTGTACAGTAACGGAAGCCCTTGCAGTGCCGAGGACTGTGTTTGTAGGCGAGTCGATTAGTGTTATGAAGGGAACGTCTGAAATGCTAGCAGCATGATTATGTCACCCTTTACCAGTAAATATGCCATAAGTAAGCGCATAAAAGAGATGCAACGACCGAGCGTCTCCGACGAGCTAGATGGGATTACGCAATTGCCCTAGCCTTTGATGATACACATTCGGCGTGTCTGTCCTCGTCTTCACCAGACTTAATTTGGTGTAGGATGGGGAATCCATTCTTTTAACAGTGATAAGTTTCAACAGACAAAGTATCAGACTCACGTGACTCTATTTTGGGAAATCTCGTCAGGAGCGGTTCGTAGAAAATTGACAGTCTGCAATTAACATGTGACCACTGACTACTCTGAGGTTCATGGAACAGTTTGGCCTTAACGCTTCATGGATTTTGTTTTCGTGTCGCGTATGAAGCGGCATTCGAAAAAGGGCTGGTTTCCAACAGCCTGTCCACCATGGCAGGAAGTAGAGTATCCAGGACAGTACAAGTCACATTTCTCCCACTTCAGTCATCTGGTAAAGGTTAACGATGATCTCCGCGAGAGGACAATTTTTGTGGTCAGTGTTGACGGTTGAAGATTTCGCTGTTGACAGATGTGGTATTGAAGTTGAACCTCACTGTACGCATCAACAATAGCCTTAACTGGAGGATGTCTAGAAAGTCAACAGTGAGCAGTCAGCATTAATGGTTTGTACATTAATGGTTATGGACGATTGTTCAGTCTACCAACTATCTTAATTAGTATGTACATCAGTTTTCTTACGATAGTGTATATAGATGGTCCTTACTGTGTATGGTTTTTCTGTGTTTCTGAGTAGTTTGCTCATCTGCTTCTGAATTCACAGCTTTGTTGATTTTGTGTCATCAACCTCTAGAAGCGCGTGCTCTCGGTGTACCCGTCCAGTAAATATCTACGCCCTGTTAAAAGATTGGATAGAGCTACTCGTTGCAGTTGTGTCATCCACACTTGAATCGATTTACAATACTTCTGTTTCTGATTGACTTAATTCGCACGCGATGATGACTGAATTCGTCTCAGTGTACGAAATGAGCTGTAGTAAGTTGTTCAAGCCAAACAGCCGCAACTCAAGCTTGCAATGCGGTTTGCCGATAGTTGACGGTAAGATGGTTCGAAACATTTTAGGAGGAACTATACTTGATAAGATCAGTCCCAAAGAAGACAGATATGACTGGATATACACCAACCGCCGGTATTCATTACACTCTGAGAGTTCGGTCAACATTGAGGCCACATTCAGGTAATCAACGAAGTGAACATCCACACTGATTGCACGGACAAAGTTTCTTGTCAGAATAGAAATAAGTCGGAAGCGAGTCATATATATATATATATATATATATATATATATATATATATATATATATATATATATATATATATATAAAGGTGACTAACATCTCTAGACAGGTTTTCAAGGTTTCTAAAAGAATTCCGATAACTGATCAAAAGAGAGTTGTTGGAAACTATTTACGCATCATCCTTGTGAATCTTACGTTAGGATCGACTCGAAGCTCAAAACCGTAATAATCACGGAAGCTTTAAGCATAATAGTGTTTCTGATAGGTAAACTATATTAATGACGACTACAGACGAAGATTGACAGAGGATCACCTGTTGAGGTGATATATAGCCTTCAATGATTCTCATCAATCGACCCTAGAAGTTATCATGCAGTGCGAAAGCACTTTGTAGGTTATATGATTTTGCAGACGACTTCTTTTTCTGAAATTATTCAGTGATTCTCAGTTTTGTGATTGTATGGAGTGATATTTTCTGAGGTCGACACACTGGTGGTCAGATTCTATTTCTGTCATATTTCTTTTGATATGATGATTCAACATCATCTCCAGTCAAACATTTACTGTGAGTTTAACGTAGTCACAGCTATTTTGTGTTGTCAAGTTAATCTCATTCACCCTGCAGACTGATCACTTGATCTCTTTCGGAAAAATCGCCTGATTTGATAGGACAAGTACCGTTTCTGCACTTGAGACGATCGAGCAACTAACGTACTATTGTGATTGTGGAATTGGCCATTATAACTCGATCGTGCGTAACTTGAGGCGAATTGTGGGAACCGGCGTGGAACTTACGGTAACGACAGTAATGTACTGTTGGCTAGAAATTGGGCACTGTGTTTCCCAACTATCAGTCCACATGGATAGTACATGTACACACGTGGACAAGTGTATGACCACTTGGTATCGATTAGGCAGCCCTGACCTGACATTAACAAAACCATGGACTGCGCCTACAGTCTGTTTCACTTTAGCAAACAAATATTCGCTTTGCACTAAAAGCCACCCACGTGACCTTCGCTGAATACCATTCATTATCTGACTAACTAATGTTTACACTGACTTACTGTGCCTATCCCCTCTTCAGCTGACTAGTTATCATAGAAGTATGAACAAAAATGAACAACGCAGGCAGTATGAATTCGTTCCAAACTATACGGTGTTTTCGTTGCAAGAGAACTTCGACCCTTATATATGACCGTATTGGTCGTTCTGAACATCACTGTTATCGCAACCATCTGATTAAAGGTGGGCATTCTGGACTGACAGTATGAATAGAATATATTCATGCAGTATGCTATCGTGACTGAAACCACTGACAGCGTAGCGTAGA
Source organism: Paragonimus heterotremus (assembly GCA_013368495.1). Classification (NCBI taxonomy): domain Eukaryota; kingdom Metazoa; phylum Platyhelminthes; class Trematoda; order Plagiorchiida; family Troglotrematidae; genus Paragonimus; species Paragonimus heterotremus. Next base: position 141,070 of record LUCH01000191.1, on the reverse strand, counting down.
CTGATGAATGTACTCCTGTCTGTTGGACAGGCAGCAACCCATGCCTGAAATGAACCTCCACAACTCCGCATTATGAGAAAGTTTATGAGGTCGCTGAATCGCTCATCTCGGATCCACCACTTGTATGACAGGCAGTTTCGGTGTGAGTAGTATACTACTCTTGAGTAGTATGTTACCCACAGGCAGCATTTTGGAACCAAAGAGAAAGCTCCGAACGCCAGGAAGACGATGGACAAGAATAGACTGTCGGAATAGTGTATACGCACCATGGCAGAAGTTTCGCCAATGAGAATGACAACGTACTACCATCCGATGTATGTGAGTGTATGTCTGACGTGCAGATGAGTGTACGTGTTTGTGGTTTGTTTTTTGATATGAACTATGCAGGAGTTTGGTCAATAAACGAATTCTCTGGCTAGGCGTCTTTTGCGGTCACAACACGCTCACCTACTGATTCACCTAGATTCCTCCGACGAAGTCGTGGCTAATGGATCCCGCTTTCGTATTCCAATCGATCGCCAAATATTGGTTTCTGACACTGATTATGCCTAGCGGGGTCCAGCTGATGGGTTGGTGAGCAAGACTCAACAGATTTCACATTATCACTCGGTAACAAGATGGGAACTAATCGCACTAATATTATAACCCATTCATTCTGGAAGGGTGAATATACAGTCAGTGTAACCGTAAGAAAATGCTGTCATTCGTGAGTGAGAACCATGTGCATTTCACGCTTTGCACGAGTCAGCAAACGAGTTCAAACTGGTCCTGCTCATTTTACTCAACAAGATGTGTACTACTAGTCTGTTTTAGCAGGAGCAAGACTCACACTTCGAGCTGTTTTTCGAATGGGCTAGATTAAATTGTCCAGCTAAACACGAAAGTTGCAGTCATTTGTGAGTGATGTCCTACCTGTTATAACTCGCGCCAGATCATTGTCTGAATAATGGTCTTCGCAAAACGTGCATACATGAACTGCAGATAGAAAAACGACCAGGACAATCATCCGTAACAGTAATAGTTGATGGCAAATTCTCAGCTTCGTTGAGTGGCCGGAATATTCTGTTCACAGATCTTAATGCGCATTTGTTCGTAGCCATTAGTATTATGTTCCATCATCCTAACACATAGATCATAAAATTCATAGAAGTCTTACCCTTCGGTTTGTTGTGAAATGTCTTTATGTAACTGAAATGTTACAAACACACGTGTGTAGCTATCCATCAGAATAGGACTGTGAACACTGCTATCAAATGTGTTGTGGTTTGAATGAAAAGTAGTTGTACAGATGATGTTATGCACGAGTCCAAGTTGATAAATTTGGTTGGAGATGTTATTATTGTTAACATCGGAGGATTTATGACATATTTGTTGTGTTGTTCATTAACCTAGTGGAACCAAACTACGATGTCATTCAGTTAGACGTGGCGGTGTGTCCTATGAACACAGACAGACAGGGGTCACAGTGGCATTGTATATGCACTTATCCTTACCGTTTACCTCGAAGTCTGGACTTATGGGGACAAAGTGATCCGACCTAGATTGCCCTCCATTTGTCTGTTGTACTCCAGTTCCGACCACTTACATTGTCGACGCCATTGTCAATACCACCTCACTATTTCTGATGTTGATACTGGTGTTGTATTGTTGGTTGGGATGAGATGGTGATATCCAACAGCCTCCGACGTGACCCCACACTACAAGCGAGTCTCGTTTGACCCAACTGAAGGTCACCATTCGACTGAAGTACACGTTGTTTACATCAGTTCATGGGTCGGACATTATCTTAAAACGTCGGCTAGACATTCTAGACACACACACCGCCCCGAAAAGTATGTTGTCTAATTTAAAATGGTAATTTAACCGAATGAGGACGTACACTATTGTCTGGGTTGTTGACTAATGTTGTAGCTGGAAAGAGTAATGCAAACAAAGCACAGATCAGGTAGTTTCATGGCAGATGCTGACCAATGAACTGGTATTTCTCTGTTGGGATGGTTAGTGGAAAATCTTAATTAACATTGGAACGTTCCCCTAAAATGGGCTAGCCGAAGGGCCTAACTGAATCTGAAGGCCAAGATCGAGTGTGAGTGGTGTTCATATTGGAACAACCGGAAAATTATATCGCTAGGACAATTTCTTTGATGACTGACATGGTGCAGTAATAACGCACTTGAATAACACAACGTTTGTATTCTTATGCAATGAAAAAAAGGTATTTATGGAAGATGATATGCACTACTGATGAGCTCTAATGAGAGTGAAACTCGAGTCTAGTGCTTCTTTTCGAAATCGGCCGACTGGAAAGTCTATGGGAATGCGACAGCTGCGATCAATCGTGGGTGATGTTCAATCTATATGAAAATCAAAATCCCCTACTACTCATCTGTTATGGAAGATTGTAAACGCGTGGATGAGAGACTCATATTGGACGGAAGATTGCATCAAATAGACCACTTGTATTAACCGAATAAAAATTATTGGTAACATTGAGGGATTGTTAGTTGTGTTACTAACCCAAGTCTTCCCTAACTTTGTATACACTTAACAGTGTATACGGCTGTCTTTGGTCCGCACCCCACAGTTGCTTAGTAATTTCGAAATCCGTTTCCAGAGTGCAAAACTCTGTTTTTTTTTCTACGGTATGGTGTTCCGGACAAACATACTCTAAGCAACTACTAAGTATTGTCTATTACAGAAAAACTTGACAGGTCCAAGAAAGAAATCCATAGTTTTTGAAGTAGTTTGTTAATGATCTAACACTTCAGAATCACAACATCAGACGGATTTCCACAGATTACCATTGCCTGTCATCATGTTTCACAGATGAAACCATCTATACTAAGCTCATACCACATGCGCACTTGTCGTAGGGGCGGACAGTCACTTTTTCCTTCTTATGGTTACTTTACCGTTCTCAACTTCTGGGGAATGATTATACTTTTCTGTGTGTTTATGTCAAATATTCCGTTAACATTTATCTCCCTTTCAAAAGATGAAGTTTTCCTACAGACCAACAATCATCTGACTGAGTGAGTTTAGAAATTCAGGACGATTTCGTTACATAGTGGCCACTATTGTTGTACCCGTTTGAACTGGAGACATTGTCAAAGGCGGACTGCCGAAGCGGTTGTTCACAGTAGTACCAACACCTTCGTTTAACAAGTGAGGCATACGTTGAAGTACTATGTCGATTGAACAGGGATTGTTCGTATCGGCTTTCGAAGTTTAGTCATGTGAAAATCCAATCCAACCCTATCCCCACCCTAAATGTTTATCTCTATATAATCTACCTCTCCTGTTCCTGATCGTTAATTGGATCTTGATCTAGATATCACTTTTATAGTTACACTAATGGTCAGTTGCCGCTTGTTGTACTTTGCTTAAGTGGTGTGTGTATAACTGTTTTTGAAGCTGGGCTCGTCCCCAGCACTTCTGAACCTGTCGACTACTCGGAAGAACTCCGTTGGGTATGAATGCCATATTAAGTGATAATGGTTCATCATTAGACTGTTCGGCGCAAAATTGTAAATCATTTCCTGGAAACCATCTGTCAATCGAAACTGTTGAGGTTGTCTAATTAATAACTTCGACAATTTGTCTACTAGTACCGTGGCATTGTGATCTAATCTTGTTTTAATTATTTGAGATCGTTGGTTATTCGCCCCGCGTTGCTGAACGTCTTCTTGGAAGATCATACAGTGTTCCACTGAATTCCCGTTACATCAAAAGATAATGTAGCAGTATTTTAGATACATATTCTGACATATTGTCGCAGTCCATATAACATGTATTGTCATAATAGTCGGATTTGTTGAGTATGTTCGAAACTCATCAGCATCGGTTTTTAAATAGTATGGAATATTTATCTATAGGCTAACCAGTTGTTTTGTTGTTGAATTCAATAACCTAAAGTAAGTATTTTTTGGCGAGTTCTGACCACTCGATTTTATCAGCCCTGTGATCTAACTGCATACGAAGTCAAATTACCATAGGTTTATTTTTGTCCCAATGTCTCAAATAATGACGTACAATCTGAACAACGCTTTCGAAAAGGCGCAGTTCACTGTATCACTTGACACTAAATCTAGACTTGTTTGTCAGTGTTTTTTTCTTTCACACTAAACCAATATATTTCACTATATTAATAAAGCGATACTATGCCGTGTGTTGATGGGGAATGGCATTCAATCCTTGAGCATTAGTCTGCATATGTATCTGTTTTACCAGTCACAATTAAAGCTCAGGTGTTAGCAGCACTCGTAATTGGCTATGTTGTTGTTGTTGTTGTTGTTGTTGTTGTTGTTGTTGTTGTTGTTGTTGTTGTTGTTGTTGTTGTTGTTGTTGTTGTTGTTGTTGTTGTTGTTGTTGTTAGGTTGTACTTCTGTTCCTAATTTTTGCTTCATTCTTGATAACACTTCTGATCAAATATGATAATGATGTGACATGGATACAAAACACTTCATCTCGGTTCTCTCTCTCTCTGTTTCGGTCAGTTTATCCGAACTGCCCAGTTGGTCACCATCCTTCAGTCAACCCGGTAACACCACATCACATATTTCATCGCAGCCCTCGCATTTGGACAAGCCTTTCGGTTGACTCACTGTGAAAAGAAACCTTTAGTTCCGATTTCGTTCTCATTCGACTTTCATCATCGTCATCATAACAGTCATGACCGAAAATTATATTCCGGCCCTACCGCATGTGAGACAAGCCGGTTAAGCATAACATCAGTAGTTTCGTATGGGGTACGATCGAACACTCATAAACTCAAACAGAACCACACCTGAATAGTGTGTACTTCACTCAATGATTTCAAGGGGAAAATAACGGGAATCGCTTTCTTCATTCCAACCGATAATCCCGTGGTCAGGACTTTAAATGTGGGTTAATGCTACTGCCTTCATGCTGTAGTGGTCAGCTGCGACGAGGGCGAGGCTCTAGAGTGGTACTTCCTTTCAAAGTGGGTCAGTAGAAAAGTTGCGGTCACACGTGTGTGGTGTTCACTGTGACATGTGACCGTGTCGATATGTTACTTACAATTATAAACAGTAATTAGTATAGAGATTTTAAAGAAGACAGCCCATCCCTTCATGTAAGTAACTAACGCTTGCTTCGACTTCTTTGTACTGAATATGCAATGGTCAGTTTGCGCAACAGTGTGATGTGGTTAGTTCTTGTTATTAACACCTCCGCAAAAACCAAAAACCTATCATTTACGAGTGGTATTCGGCTTAATTTTTTGCACCTGACATCACCCACAATCAATTGAGTTGTCGATACATGTGCACTGTCCAAGTGAATGCATTGTTCATTTGTTATTTTCATTGTTGTGGCATCTTATGCTACTTGCTAAATTCTTAAAGTATATAGCACTTTGTAACGAAATGTCCTGTACACAGTTCAATGTGTTTATTGTTTGTCACAATCTTTTTAGGCGTATTTCTACGTTATCAACCAGATCTCCGTTACAAACATTCAGCCTTCTTCCACGATTTCGTTCGAACTTCACACAGTCCAACTCTTCGTATTCTGTGTAGATTGTTATTGCGTTCTAAGTCATCAGTAAACTATGTTATGGTAATGATGAAGGTATTAACACTAGTATGTATGGAACTAAGGTTAATCCAGCATATTGTTCATTATGTGCTGATGATATGAACATGCGTAAATGTGAAAATTCGCCTTATGAAGCGCGTATGTTACATCGCTCTGACTTAAATAACATACTATACAAGTGAACAGAAAAAGATCGATCATTTCTTCGAAACAAACTGTCCTATCACTTTAAACGAAACTTACTCCAGGAATTTTAGGTCTACCAAATACGGAGATCTTGAATACAGCTCTTGCGAAGTTGATGACTAAGTGTGTGGTCAGAAAAACTCGTTTTCTGGCTTAACTGTAACAGTGTGACAATGAGCTGTACAGTTGGCTACACCTTCGGTCTGTGCGTTTAATTTCATCAAGCTTTCGTTCTCTAGTACACACTTGATAATACATTGTGTAACTTACTTGACCACAATTCAACAGCACTGCTTCAATCTGACTGCCCTATTCAAATCTGTTTTGAGATGATATCGAGTTCGTAGATATTTTGGTTGACTACACCAAATGTATAAGATACAGATTGTTGATTGTTGATGAGTAGTAGGGGAATTTGTTTCTTCCCCATATAGATTGAACACTACTCAACTGATTGCAGCCGTCGCATTCCCATAGACTGTATCTCCTCTCGAGGTGATCGGGCGACCTGATCATTACTCACAAGCGAAAGTGGTTGAATGTTCACATATGATAATTCGGTCGTGCCTAATGTGAGGTCATTGTCGTAGTGGTAAACACGGTTGCCTGCTCATGAACAGCATGTCCGTGGTTCAAGTCCCGGCAGTGGCGGTGATATGCACTACTGGCGAGCTCTAATGAGAACTAAATACGGGTCTAATGCTTTTTTTCGATCGATACAAACTGTGTTGTCAGTAGGGTAGCCTAGTGTTGGTGAGACTCAAGAAAGTCGAAACAGCCATCCGCTACTTCACTAGTAGTCACTCGGATCAATCGTTTCTAAGATTCATTTTCAACCTTTTCTGGGGTCTTGATAAATTTGCAAAGCAGTCACAAAAGAACTGATTGACTTCAGCTTTGATAAAAATCAAAGTGTATCGACTATGGAAAATGAATGAACCAGTCTTTCACACTTCAGTAATCTTACAGACGAATGGTAAGAATTTGGACTTTTATTGCACTCTAACTTTTATGTTTATGCCCCAGTAAAAACTTGTGCCACAAACAATTCTTTCCATCAATGCACACAACTATTTTCGACAGTCTTCCTTTGAACGCAGCTACTGGATAAGTTGATAAATTTGTCTTTCTATGCATACTGGACATATGTTTTATAGTAATGTATGGCAGTCACAGGTCGATACATGTAAAAGAATGGATTGGTGTTACAAATCATTGTCCAAGCTTACACTGTTTTCCTATTTTAAAAAAATAGACGAATATTTCAATTGTCACCTCAAAGCTTTTCATAAAACACCAATAGATAACGGAAGGTCGTGAACATGTAGACAGTTATTGGCTAATTCATTATTAACGTATCATTAATGTTGTGTTCCCATGTGATAGGTAAAATATATAATTTCATGTCCCTTATTTGTTCCTGAAAGGCAGTTGCTATATTTTCTAAGATTTAAATTTCACTTAATGATTATGTTCCTTTTCGGCCATACTGATCCGTTCCCGAAAAGTGAACTTGATCACCGAAGTGGTTATCATTTGTCTGTTTGCTTAACGAAACGTATTTCTGGGTTATGCACCGTTAATTCTCAGCAGTGTTGTGTGTTCCTTTGCACAGTCAGTCATAGGTTGATGTCCAACAATGATTTCGGTAATATTGAACTAACTGTTTGACTTTTATGACCTCATGATTGACAGTGAAGATAACACGGAAACTATGCCGTTTCGAAAATCATAGAAGAGGTTTTAGTCAAAAACTCTGTCCTAAAGGATGTTTAATACATGAACCTACAGGAGCTTCATGAAAGTTGAATTCATCTCCGGACTGTACTACAGAGGAAAAAACGTAATTGTGAGAAATCATGGGAAGAGTGAAACTAGGGTCAATCAAAGCTACGATTACTTTATATATGAAATTCAAAAACATGATATTCGTCAAATAAACACACCCACGAAATACACACGTTGTTGGTATCACTTGTATGAATGGAGATAACAACACCATGCTTAATTTACGAAAGCGTTAGAAGTAGGCAATATACAGTCAACTTTGAGAAAAAGAAGAGACGGTGGATTACAGAAAAGTTATCCAGCTTTCTCAGACTATTTTGGAGGTGTACATTATTGTTTGGTATGAGAATGAACCGAGAACATAAATGTATCAAAGCGTTCATGTTTCTATAGTTTATACGAAACAAACCGGATTTAACAATTTGTGTAAGTTTGTAACAGGTTCCTGACAAGATGTCCAGCAGTACCTATAGTTGTGTGAAATTGATGGCAAAAAAGCAATAGGCAAAGGTCATTGCACATGACAGCTCCATCAATAGATGATATTAATCGTAGACTTTACGCATACATCCGTGTTACTAGTCCTAGTATCCGGTCAGCTTAGCCATCAGGACAGTGTTGAACAAGGCGCAATTCATTTAATGCACATCCTAACAAGTCATTACACGCTGAAATGAGTTTATTACATGCTTGACTGCGATGCCCGAGTCATATTTTCATACCGCCATGCTCTGTATCAGCTCTGTTTGTTTACCTTCATTGTGTTTGTATTTTCTCTACTCAGTGCTCTTTCATTGCTGTGCAACACACAAAATCATGTGTACGTAACCATTGTTTCTTTCCTCTACTATGTATCATTCCAATGCTTCCTATAAATGTGTCCCACCCAGTGAAAATGATACTGAATTTGTAGAAAAACTGTAAAATCAATGCGCGTGGAGTTGTGGGATGTTGTGAAAAGCTTGGATTAATTCATGGATTAATGGATTCATTGACTAACTTTGATTTTCCATAAAACTTTATCCGACACAATTACATGATTTTTGCCAACAGACTACTATAAGACGAATACTGACGGACGTTTTGCACAAGTATAAAAAGCATGGACTGAACTGTAAAAAATAAGCAGGTTTTTTTAAGGGAAATTCCTATCACTAATGAGACCAAAACTTATTCAGAGCCACAGCTATTGTTCTGACTAATCATTTCTGTCAGTTACCATAAGTAGAAAGGATGGCTTATAACCATACATTAAACCTATGAGTAGTGGGAGATTTTGGTTTTCATATAAATTGAACAACACCCACAATTGATCGCACCTGTCACATTCTCATAGGGCATTTATTAGAGTTAGCAGGACAGGCAATCAGAGCATTACTCACATACAAACGTGGCTGAGCGTTCACATATGATGATTCAGATGTGCCAATTGTGAGTTTATTGGCACAGCGGTTAACATGATTGTCTCATGAACAGCGTGGCCTGAGTTTTATTGTCGACCATGGCAAGGATATTCACTAGTGACGAGGTCTAATGGGAGCGAAACTCGAATCTAGTGTTTCCTTTCGAAACAGGCCGACCAGAAGGTCTGTGGAATAGCGAAAACTATACGACGGCCAAAAAATGTAAACTGAGACAAATTTGGGACAGACCACAGTTAAAACAAAAATGGTGTGTTATATTCTAATGTTGGTACATTTTACAGCCAAGCGGGGGTTTGTTCGGAGTTCAACTGTTTCAAACAGACGTAGGAATGATCCTGCGTGATCAAAGGCCTAAGCTGTGGCTTCTTTGTAAAACCGGGTCACCACGGAACCCTACTCTTATTGAGTTTGAAGTATCAAAGTTTCTCATTCGTTGTTACACGAACAGTCTGTTTGCAATGGTTTGAAAACTAGTATGATACAAATGTGTACATCTGAAAAGCTAGGTAAGTTTGGTTTTCTAAGTGAATTTGTTAGCATACAATAAAACGTCACATGTGTGTACGACTACGATTTCGTATAGACCAGCCTGTGATTATTTCGACATCCACATTGGTGTGAACGGTGTTTTAGCTCCGTAGCTATTCAGCTTGTAACTGGTTGTTATATTAACATTCGTTTATCATCGATGTGAAGACGGAGTTCAGCTTGGCTGTCACACAAGCAATCTTCAGCTCGGGAATAAAGTTTCCTGCCTCAAAGGTCTTTTCCAGTAGTGTTATTTCCTCTTAGCGTAGAGAAGACCCGGCGATTGATAATGACTGCTCTGATCATAACGACGAAAGTCGGACTGGATATTAACAGAACTTTTCAGCTATCTGCAGACGGCGGTGGTAAGACAACTTTCGTTATCTGCAGCCAAGATAATCTCGTACAATATTGTACAACTGTGAGACAGAATTGCTACTTGCAAGCTCATCTGTCCAATAATGGCATAGCTTTTAGTCTACCTGAAAAACGAACTACATTCTGAAAGTAAGAATGAAACTGATGATGTGTATTGTAATTTCAAAGCGTGAACTTCATGACGGAAGAATACCGAGCATCCGAAACGCTTTCAAGTGTAATGCGCACGGTGTACCATACGAACGGTGAGGTGTCCTACTGAACACGTACCGATCAAACTGTGACCACACCGATACTAATTCAGAATAACTAATCAGGGTACGTAAGTTTAGTAGTTATTGAACGGATCCCGGCACAAAAAGTTGTACGTTAAAGAAATATTTGGGTGGATTTTTCAATTCGTACTCCAACTCACTCTCCGTTGCCTTATGCACACCACTAAATCTCGATTCTTGTTTTAGATTGAGAAAGTAATGTAAAGTGGATGAGAGTCGTTTACCTCATTTGAAGGATATTGCTTTTCTGTATGATGTTTGATAATTGTGCGAGTTAAATTCGGTTTGTTATTGCTCATCATAATTTGAGAAAATTTCTAAAGCTTGGTATGCAGTCATATGAGTAAAGAGAGATATTACCACATCAGATACACCTGAGACAATTTAAGTCACATCCAAAGCATTCTCTTGTCACGTACCACCCATATGTGGGACTAGTTTGTCATGTGTCAACACTTTTGAGATTTGCAGGATCAAAACAGAGACAGAGACAGGAACCAATACCAAGTTTCGCATGTACCAGTTTTGACTTTTATTTTCCTTTATAACTGATGAAATTTTGTCAAAAACATGTTTGTTGCACTTCGTGTTCTATGACTCAGTGGGAATTTTAGAAATAAGGAACTAGGAATGTTGATAATTTTTCTCATACGTTCGCAGAAGTCACCCCCTTATCTCACCAGAGATGGAAATTCATTTTTACTGCCAGGTAAGGGTAATGTAACTCGATAGCGTTCAAAACAGGCTAATTTTTTCTGGTTAAACACACTCTGGGGGTATGCTGATCAAATCGTACAGTCTACGGTGAAGAAATTTCAATTATGGGCTTGATTACACAAACGCAATGAGGCAACATCACTCTGCGATGACACTCAAATCTGCTCAACACAGCTATGTGATAAACTTTCATGCGCTTCATAATGAACACTTACAGTCCACTTTCGTTTTAGCACCTAGGTGTGATGACTTACGTGGTCAAGTCCTGAGGAGTCAACCTGTTTTGTGCACACATCCAAACATGGTAGTTGTCCTTGAGCTCAACTGAACACAACTCGAGTTACACTCTCGTTAAAGCTCGTCACTTGTGCATATCCTTGCCACGGCCAGGGTTGACTGGACGGTTATTGGAAATGCAGCAGCTACGATAAATAGTGAGTGATGTTCAATTTATATAAAACCAAAATCCAAAACTCCTCATTAGTGAACACAAGTCAAACCCATTACTACTGATTGAACTTGCCGGCAGTAGTTGAGTAGACCGCTGTTCACTTGATCACCTGTGTTTACGTAGAAGCTCACAAAGCAGATGCTTATGTTGGCAGTCGTGTCATGCGAGGGGGAACACCATTACGCAAACAAAACACGTATAAAACTCTCACTGACTTAGTCAAGTTCACACAAATGGACATGTTAGTTGATGACGTCACGGGTGTAATTTACGAAGTGTAATGACTGTGTGCTTCAAAGATGGCGGATTATGAATTAAGGAGGTAGAGGATGGATCATACTAGTGTAGTGAGAAGAGCGATCGTACTATACTACTCACACCACCACCATTCAGTAGTGGGTCCAGAGCATAGATTTTGACATTGAATTAGCCGCACGAAAAATACAGGAAGAAAAATTGGAGTGCAACAGCACATGAAATAGTTCTTAGTACGTGAAGGGACTGAGCACTGACGTCTGTGGCAACCGTGACGGTCTGGGCCCAGTACCGTACGCAGATGAGTGTTTTTGTTTGTTGTCATGTTGAAACGCATAACCTACCTGTTGGTTTCATGAATAAATAACCCTTCACGTTATGCGCTTCTTTGGCACACAACACTAGGTGAAGCATAGTGGATCAGAACTGTTTAGATTAGTTATGCTTGTAGTGGTATGTGTAGAAGTATTATTGTGAAGGAGGGTGTCTTAGGGCAAAATTGAGTAGTGCGGGTGGTCAATTTTAGACAGAACTGACCAGGGAGTGGACAAAAGGTTCGAAGTAAACTCCCTCTGAACAGAGACATGTATTGTGTAGTCAGATGACATTGATAACAATTACATTCTGACTACTCCGGAGTGACACAGGTGAACTTTGAAGATAATTCGCAGTATATATTATAGCCTTATTTGATGGTCATTATATATCAAGTGGAAACCGATCGCACTGAAAAAGGACTTTTTCGAACCACCTCGAAAGCAAACTCTTTTCGAAAACCACTTCGTCATTTTTTAAATTATCAAGCCCACCCAACTACTTATCAGTATTACAGTGTCAATCTTTATCGATGGCGTTGGTGGATTCCTGCATAAACTGGTCGAGAAATCTTGCTTGGGCAATCAGTCGGCTAGATCATTTGCTGGATTCTATATGACACATTTGATTAGGTGAGTAACTAGATCCACATGTGAAATTTATGAGTTTCCGGTGTGGCTTCGGAGCTTAGCTGGTAGAGCATTTGCCAGCTCTGAGTATGTTGTTTCTATCGGTGGTCTGAATCTAGCGGAAGTCCAGATCTTTCGCAATTGGGTCTCTTCTGTTGTGGAAAGATACTGAATGATGCGATCACACGTGGTTTTTCGTGGGTACTGCCGACTGTGTTCGAACATCGGCGACTCATGTGCTCGCTAGCAACTTCACCTTTGTATACAGCACGGGTAAAATTAAACTCTGCTCTACTGTCCGAAAGACAACATATTTCATTGTAGACTGCATACTTTACTCAGAAGTCTGATTAAGCTTATATGGAACATACTCTGATTCCGGTTTGTATATTGCCGGTTGTTCTAATCTACAAACAACAAACTAATTTTCATGTGTAGTTTAGAAAAACACAGCGATGGTAGTGTATATGTTTTTCCACAGATTGTTCTATGAAACAGATGAATGTACTGGACGGGACAAAACTACCCTGTGTACAACTGAAGTCATCTATTTGTGTCATGTACTATTGTCTCGGTTAAAATTACAGAAAACACGACGAGATTCATTTGTCTCAAGTTTGGTCAGATATCTACTAGTAGCACCACTACACCATTACTCTGCTCATATTGTTCAAAAGTGAACTGAATTTGAAAATTGGAGGTGCACAATGAGGACATCGCTTTCATTTGGTCAACTGGTGTTATGTTGGTTGCCTGCAGTACGATTATACAAGTAACCAGCAGATTTCTTTAATTTTGCCTTCATATCACCTTGGCAAACTATGTTCTGACTCCTGATATTCATTAAATCCATAACATCAACGTCTGAAATTAACGTAATCAGCTATGAAATGACCAATGGACGTGTCACCACTGGCCACTGCGCTAAATTGTGATATGCGCAGTTACGTATGTCAGAGGTCGATGTTAAAGATAATTTTTCTGTACAAACTTTATAGATACCGTATAAACAAGAAATGCCCGTTCCCGAAGGGTTTGTATGCTCCATCTCGAACAGTGATTTGTGCAGTTTATTCGCTATTACTGTTATTTTATTCCAATCTGGTTACTTCATTTGGAAAGTCAATTTATTTCTTCAGTGTCGGCAACATTTCGACATCACAATCCTTTCCATTCGAATTATTTCTCACCTCTTATCTTGTTTCTATCAGATGGATTATGACTTTTCATAAGTATCCTCTTAACAGTCTGCAAATTGGTACAATGGTATTCATATGTTTATAATGTTCGCTCACGAGAATGTAATTACAATGCTAAACATTAGATTGTGAGAACTGACCAGGTCCACCACATTGTTGTTGTGTGATTCAGAAATGGACCTTGGTGTCTAAGGCATCATATTTTGCTCTCGGTTAACAAAATTTCAGGTTCCGGGATCACAGCAATGACATGATTTAACTCAGATTTAAAAATGAGTGGTCGATATAAATTAAACACCCCTCACATTTTTATATCACTCTCCATATTCGGATGGATTATTCAGTCAGTTCCTTTCGAAAAGATATATCAAAGCCGAGTTTCACTTCCGTTAAAGCTCGTCAGTAGCGCTTATCGTTGCCGTAGTATCAGTCAGGATTCACAGCTATGCGTAATCTATCGGGACAACTGTAAACTTGTTGCTTCGAGGTAGAACAAGAGAGCATATTGACAGTTTGCTCGAAAAAAAAGGTTCTGTGCATAAATAAATAATGGTTAGCAAATTATATAACATACAACCGAGTGAACTCTGAACACGGAATTTAACTGCCAGCAAATATTAGTCGAAAATGTGATGACGTAAACACTTCAATGAGGTTGCACAACTAAACAAAAGGGGACAGTTCAAACGAGAGTTCGTAGTAAAATTTCAGTGTATATTACATGCAACAATGTGGGAAATGTTTAGCCAGTATTTAATGTAAGCAACACATGGAGATGCATATAGGGGACCTACAGTACGATTATTTACTCAATGGAGTATAGGTATGGGAACAGTTGGAATTGGCCTTGTGAAGACCGTCGACCGTCATATTTGCCTTGACCTGAAGTATTCATTCTGTGTTCATATGAATTTAAGGGACACTAAAGGTGACTTAATTCTCCAATGCATTTTCATTAGTACGGGAATAATGGAACAGTTATTTATCATAGTGTCTGAAAGCGGACGACAAGATGATGACAAGAAACCTCATAAAGTCCGACTTCGCATCTTCTTAAGATCACAAATGTTCCGTTGCAGAGTAGTTAGTTCCTCTTCTAGAGGTCAGTTTGAACAGTTATTTGATCCGCGTTTATTTGATAAAATAGATTGATTTGCGGGTATTGTTATGATCATATTTTGTCGCACGTGCGATTATGATATGTTGTTTCCATCGTTTGCTAGTGTTAATCAGCACGTGCCCACAGGAGAGTCAATGGACGAACTGACCGAACGCCAATGTTTTGGGTATCCAGTCTGGAATCCGCGCGGAATATCGTTGAAGAAGATAAAAAATATCTCTACCCCAATGAATATTCCTTCTTGTCGTCTTTCTGAACTGAATGTGTGGGAATCCCATTTTTCAAATCTGGGCACCATTGGTCTTGTTGTTCATTTATCAAAATGAGGCTCCTTAACCCACATAACTCGGACCACCAGAGGCTGTGGGTAAGTGGACAAAGTGGCGCAAATGTGATCTTCCCATAGAGGAAGTGTATTTCAGTCAATTCACCAACGATTGACTTTCACTGAACGTTAGCATGGCATTTTAATACACTGATGTAGATGAACTGACCAGTTTATTACATTCACATGTTGAAGCACTTTCTGATGCTGTTCATTTATCACGATTGGCATAAGATCACGGGACAATGTCTCAATTCCTAGACAGTTTGTCACCGGGATGTGGTTACTTTTTCAATAGAGATTAACCACATTTGATTAATTGTTAACAGCTCCTCTTTTTTTCACTTTTTCGTGCCATGAAATGGACAAAGCCAAAGTAAAATGAGGCGTTAGCTACATGTCAATTAATTCACACTCAGACAATTGCTCCTTCCATGTCGGCTAAGTAATGTTGTACATTCAGCGTAAGTGACTAGCTAACGGTTGGTTTGTCCATGACCTAAGAACACCAGAGTAACCTGAGGTGTAGTTGTGTTGCGGATATTTTTTTCTACATTCCTGAACAAAAACCATTTTCTAACAGAAGTTATTGGAATAAAATTCGTCCCATAGATTTTTATGACACTTTCATGTTAGTTCGCAAAAAGTGGAGGCTGCTCACAAGTCAGTGGGAAAGGTATTGCTAAAAGATGGAGTAACTGTGTGATTATGTTTCGGAATGCACTGTCGTATCCCGTATACTACTCAGCCGTTTTTCACGTCAAACGGTGTGTTCCAGTCTCATTTACTGATTATTGTTTGTACTGTACATTGATAAAAAGTCCATATTGACAGGTGATGATGAATTATCGTGTACAATGTATGAATGACCACGTTATCTAGGATGACAAATGAGACCTACCGGTTGGCGTGAGCCTACTTTCACCGAGTAGCTGTCAATTCTGGGATAAAGTTAGTGATAAACTAGACGACTTGTGGTATTTCTTCCAGATGGTCTGTAATCTGATTTGTTCACTTCATCTACGTGTACATTCAGTGGTCCACTAATCCTATCATGGTCATAACTTTTGTACTCGCGTCTGGGTGCAAAAATGAAGAGTCTTTCCCAGATTGTGAAAACATTGGAACTGGTTTCTTCATTAGAGGAGGATAACATTGTAAGAGGTGGAAATCTATTGTAGAGCATATTGAAGTATGCAAGGATGCTACTGTTGTATTTACTCGGGTCCTGAACGAGCAGTTCGCATTGGACTATTCAGGCATTTGAAGTCATATCCACATCGTACTGTCATCTGCGGGCAGTGACTGTAACCAACGGCTATGTAATTGAGTACCAAATTTCAAACATTACTGTTACCATCACCATCACCACGTCAATATTTCGAAAATTCGATTCTGTTTCACGTAGATCATGAACGATATGAAACACATCAATTCGTTTGCTGCGCCTAATCACGTGGTCGAATAAGCTAATGAGGCCAACTGGCTGAAGATCAATCGAATATGACCACAGCAGCATGCCAGCCACGCCCAACAGATCAGAAACAACCTCAAAGTGAATGTAATGAAATGCATGCGATGCGCACCTGACAAACCATTAGCATTTAAATGATCAAACAATCAAGATATCTTATAAAGGGTTTGGTTAAACTAAGCGTGATTTTGGTTAAATGAAACAGTCCTCAACAGGAAAAGAACCTGCTAAACGAAAAAAATCGTAGACCGCTTTGTCGAACGTGTCAAATATATAAACACAAGGGCTAAGAATGTATGACGCAATTCCTGTAATCCGTTTATTCTCACATAGTGACTATTTTTGTTCGCTCTTGAAGACTTGGATAACGCCTACTTACTTATCTTTATGACAAATGGTAGTAGCAAATCTCATCCGCCTCTGTTGAATTGTCTAACTGGTAGATAATTCAGTCAAGAAACATGGTTTAAGAATTTCTGCCTATATGCATAACCAAATACCAAAGTCCTGTTAGCCAGGTTAATTTTAGTATGTAATCCCGTCAGCATGCAGGCGCCTACTAAATCAGATAACAACTATCACGCGGCCTAAACACATCTGTGATTCTTTGTCATGTGAGCCACACGCGCACGGGGACTGACTAATAAGCGTGTTGCTGTAGTGGTCTTATGCTCACGAGTGTCAAGGTCAACCACATCATGCATATGCATTCCATTATCGCTGTTGGTTGGTCGTATGACCCGACAGTCTATCGTTTGAATTACAGTAATTCGGTAGATAGAACAACAACAGACAACCACGCTGAAGATGACTGTCGGTACTGGTAATTTGTTTCACATGTGATTTCAGCTCTCACACTCAGATAGAAGCGCCAGCCAGTTTGCGTCGAAAAAACGTAATGGATTCCAGTATCACTTCTGTCAGAGCTCGCAGCAGAATACATATTTACCAAGACTTGAGCCCCAGTCATGCTTTCACGGGGTACTCACGTTGACTACTATGCCAATGACCCCATACTTAGAACGACAGAATTATCATATATATATATATATATATATATATATATATATATATATATATATATATATATATAGGCACGACTATCATTGCCGTGAAATCACGATGCATATACTTCTCTGCTATTTTCTAGGACTAGTTCGAGTACCCTATAGAGTAGATCCACATGGATGGCTTGAAAATAGGGTAGAAGAAGAAAACACTAGGATGACCGAAAAAACAGACGAACACCGTTTTAACCCATGTTCAATGTGAAAAGTATGTGGGTGAATAGAGTGAAATTCTGGGCTGAAAACACGTTCATCATCATCATCATCATCGTCATCAACATCATCATCATCATCATCATCATCATCATCATCATCATCATCATCATCATCATCATCATCATCATCAGCTATGAGCCTGGCCAAAAGGTACTGTGGCTCGGGCCGCCGCTCACCTCAACAGTGACGTGGAATATCCTAGAAGATAACGTTACTAAGAAGGTTGAAAGTTATTCAAAGAAGACTAGGCGGAAGAACTAGAAATGTTGTGGATACAGGTACGCCATTGACTGCGACATATCGCCATCTCGGATAGCGTCTCTAACCAGTGGTTTGAGTGATCACGAGGACC
>LUCH01000191.1:54580-121126 GCA_013368495.1 Paragonimus heterotremus | reverse complement strand
ATCGACCAAGTATTGCTCACGGTCTTTGCGCAAACTTTTGGTCAGCGTGCGTTTTAAGTTCTCGACGGTTATCATCATATTCAAAACCAGGTGGGATCGAGCAACGCTTGTTCATAAGATTTATCGACGTGACAGAAATCCAGTTCTGTCGCAACTGAACAGCTACATCGGAACATGCTTGTTCACAGCATGCTTTCATGACTTCGGCGATTTGTTCCCGGTGTTCATTAGGATCTCTCACCAGACTCGAACTGGGCAACTTGTTCACCAGCGCCTTCTGGTAAGCATTCTTTACACCCTCATCGATCGAATGCCATTTAAATAACTTGTATTTACAAGCGTATGTCCTACGGGAAAATGATAAAACAAAACGGGCACGCACAACAGCATGGTCAGAGTCTAGGTGGCTGCTGCAGAAAGCACGACGGTCCTTAACAATGTGGTACCATATTTAACTGAAAATTCGTTACTACTGTAGTTGGAAATATCAGGAACATGTTCGGGTAGTCACCATCAAGTCTAGTAGAACAGAGACAAAAGGAAGAGAAGGGGAAAGAGGATGTTTGCAGATAAACGGTAAATGGAAAGTTCACCAATCTTCTACGCACAACATCCCGCCCATTGTACACATAATCAATCGCAACTCCTAACCCAGCAGAAATCCACATTTTTCACGATTAGATCTCTTTTGAATGACAAAATATGCAAAACCACTTATCAGTAATACGATGTCAATGCTTATCGGTGGTGTTGGTGGATCCAAGCGTGAAGTGATCGAGAAATTCCGTTTGGGCAGACAATCTCTTGGATCATTTGATGGTTTCTAGGATGGACAATCGATCCTAAATATAAAATATCTTAACTTCTGGTGTGGTTTCTTTGTTTAGCTAGTAGAGCATTTGCCACGTCTGGACATATTGTTTCTGTCGGTGGTTCGGATCCAGGCAAAGTCCAGATTTTTCGCAACTGGGTTTCTTTTAAATTACCTGACTATGTATATTTCCAGACGGTTAGCACTCAAATACTTGAGCTTTCTGCCTACAACAACATGCGTTGTTTCTTCTATAACGGTGATGTTTACGTGGATGTCTGAAGACATGTTTTAGTCGACTGATTTGAAAATATTTTCTATTCCTCGTCACTTCATTCCCATGTTCAACGACATCTGTGTATTGTTAAAACAAAACTCACAATCGCCAACAGATCCAAACGGTTTCTAGTTCAACCCACTGGTAATCTACACACGCACTTCGTCCAAGTTATCATAGAATTCTGTTTAGCAGAAGGTAAGCAGTTAGCTGACAAAATCGTTGGAGAAATTAATAATCTCTTCTGTTCAAACATTCAGTTTTTATCCATTCCGTTAACAGGATTCATACATAATCTCAACCGTGCTCCCGCTGAAACCTGCAGTTTTTGAGTGATGCCTCATCCAGCCACAAGTTGAGTGAATCCATAATCTGTTTCTGTAGATCGTCGTCAATGAGACCGGTTTGAATATTTGAAATAAGTTACAATAGTTTTGTCTTGAACACTTAGTACATTAAGAAGAGACAACAGGTACATCACTTTTTCGTAATTAGTTCAGTCATCGCTGTGTTTGATATGATGTTTGCAACTATGTTGTTTCGATCGGTTTAATACGGAATCCCCAAAAATGTCTGCTTGGGAAGGGATTCTGTTAGAAACTACGTCACATGTTTAACATGGTCCAAAAAGTGGTCGTTTGATAAATTACGGTCAGGATAAATGTTGGTTGAAGAAATAAATCTCACGGCAATTAAATCCAAGTTATTGGAAGGCAGGTTATGAAAACCCGTCTGTTTTGACAATTTATCTGAGGTGATGAGGTATAACTATTATATTGATACAGTATGTTTGTTTGTTTGTAAACACAAAATAAACTCTTCAAACCGCTCAGAAGTTACGGAACAAAATAGCAAAAATTTCCATATTAATCTCTTCTTGGATTATTATTATTATTATTTTTATTATTATTATTATTATTATTATGAAATAAGTACATTAGAGGCAGCTGCGGCCACCACAACAATGTGGTAAACAACCCATGTTGAGAAACATGGGTGGGGGTGTATCTTTCTAATAAAAAGGGCCTACTTGAAGCGTAGTAATTGTTTATTACTGGTCCTGTACACGATTCAAAAACCTCGATAGCATTCATTCGGTAACTTGTATTCAAAAGGTGTTGGACAGTTGACGGAATTTACTGTCGGTTTAATGTTACGTGATCGATGCTACACTGACCATCAGGCGTTCAGTCCACTACGAAATGTGCTCGGTCTTTCGATGATATAATTCCCTTCATGTTTTGCCGATGTGGTTGTCCGAGCGCTCCTACCTGAATTGGTATATACACTCTGATTTGACTTTGAGTTGTAATGCATCTTTAACCGAAGTTGGTGTCTGAGTTTTAGTGTAGATGATGCCAAGTAGGCTTGCGTAATATGTGTTATAATGCGTAATCTAACTGTCAAATGAATCTGCTGCCTAAGTCATCATCATTGAAAGGCAACTGCAGCGACAGACTTTCATCTAAGGCCTATCAAACGGTACCTCGCTTGTACCATGAAATTTCGAATACTTCTTGACGAAACTTTTCAGTTGGCAGCTGTCTTTAAACTTGTTCATTAGCAAAGCGCACTCCTACTCTAGTTTATCTGCAGTACATAGTTCACGTGTTCTGTGAAACAGTGTTCTCACAACATTCCCATTACATCAAACCGGAACAAAACTGTTGCAGTGCACATATTGACAGGTTCACGTGTTCTTGTGGTATATTGATCCCAACACTGTATTTGATGAAGTGGGAAAGCTACAGGCCAAGGAACACAGTGTATTCGTCTAGCACAGGTTCAAAGTTAAACCTTATGTCCGAAGAAAGCTGACTGGGATGTGATGCAAGTAGTGATAAACCAGACCTTTAAAACGATAAAATCTTTCCAATAATGTTTTAAGTAAAACTCGATGAAGAGATAGATAAAAGCCTAGATTTTACACGAATTTCGGAAACTACTGCAACATATAAATAAATATAAAAGCATTGCTCAGAAACGAGTGGGACTCAGCGTTCGTATGTGTTAATCAGGTCTAGCGAAGTGACCGGTTCGGCTGCTTCAGGAGAACACGGACAGAAGTTTGTATTCTGGACTACTGAAGAATTTTAACAACCACGAGGAGCTTCCAAAAATCAACGACTAGCTGGAAAATCTATACACATGTGAAAGCTGCGCTTAAATTGAGTGATGTTCCGTTTATAAGGAATGACCACTTGCGACGTGATGATAGTGCAGTGACCAGCGATCGTGTGGCTCCTATGAGGACCCCGGTTGTAACTGTGTCTTCTTGTTTGTCTGTGTTGTACGCATGATTCTTTGTACGTCTGCCACAGGAGATCTGATACGAAATCTGTGTCACTTTATTTTGACATACAACCAGTTGCACAAAGCGGATGCTTGCCATTTTCCTAACGACTGATCTATTAGTTTATTCATCAAGGTCGTTTTGTTTGCACTTTTTCAAGTGTCGTTTTACGTACTCGAAGGTTCTAGTCACTTAGATTGGCGAGCTTTTGAATGCCACAGAGTGGGTTGGAGCCCACCTCGCATTCGCTTATCTTCTCTTGGTTGCTGCCGTTGGTCCCATACTAGGGTTAGAGCCAATTACTTATCATGCTTCCATACTTCGCTGGAAGTATACGGTATTCTTCTCAACACCGCCGTGTTCTTTTAGTAATATGCCTGTCGAGACTACAGCTCGATTGTTCTTAACGAAAAGCGTTCTAAGTTTTCAGTGCACGAGGTTCAGCTGCGTACATACTTGTCCACTACAAATTTGTGAGCCCGACTACTGATCAGTTTTTCTCAGCGCTTTTCATTCGGTGGCCACCACAAATCGACGAGCCCCACTAATGAGCATTTCTTTTTCGAGAGTTTCACTTCTAGTTCACCTCAAACTGGTGATCGCTACTAAAATGTTTGTCAGCTCGCCTTTTTCTTTTGGCTCGCCATCCCAGATTGTATCTATATCCGGCACGTTTTCGCCTATTGTCTCCCAATTTAAATTGATGAGTCCGTTACTATTTTTAGGTTGATCCATCCTACATTACGCCTATTAATTCAGTGATCCCCTCCTTAAACGCGTCCACTGTCGGTTTTTTGGTGTCGTTATCTATGTTATTACACACGTCTTTAAAAAAAATCATGAGTCCGCGTTCACGTCATGCGTGTTTTTCCGTCCTGTGCGTTTTGCACACATTTTTATGTGAAACATCTTGTTAACAAGGCGGCATGCAACCCTCAATCTCTACTGGTCATACTATTATTCTATTGCTTTACACACCTCGGTCATCCGGTTGTCCTAGTTGCCAACCGTGCATCTGGCGATGGGTACGCCGGCAACCTGTGCATTTGACCAAGCAACCCTAAACGATTGTACATAAGTGCCCTGCCACTTAACCCTGCACGTCCAAGCATTTATTTGGATTTTAGGCAGCCTTCACCTGTGTCTGCTTCACATACTGTCCTTATCGTTGCGTATCTGTAAATTTCACCCTGTTCGAGAGCGTCTCTTGAGTATGCCGTCATCACTACTTAATCATACGGCTAGTCAGCATCTCTGTGGGAAATTTTTATCGCCCCCTATTCGCACTAGTTTCCTCGTACATTTACCCAACTGCGTGTGCAAAGGTAACCTATTCCATCAGGTAACTCAGTAAACAGCGCGATCCTGCTGACCTCTCCTGACCCTAGAACTCTCTCGCCATACAACAGTCAACGCACCGACTCAGCATCTGGCTTGGTTCAGTATTCACGGGCGGACAAATTTGGTAGCTCTTGTTTTCTTAGCGAACCCTCGACCATCCTTCTGGCAGTGTCGCTGTTACAGTCGTAAACAGTATGGTGTGCCCCTCGGATTAAACGTCCTCATGGCTGAAACTACTAACGTCTGCGTAGCATCACTCATCGACAGGTTAGCATCGCACGAGATCAGACATCTCAGTGTTCACCTCAGGCTTCTGGCACAGACAATTCGTCGAAAGTACCGAAGCATTTCTCGTCTGATTTTAGCTACGACACCCTCAACAATCAGGACTGAACCAGAGAGGATCTGCGTCGCTCAACCTTACGAATGTAGCCTCCACTACGACACATTTCAGTCGTAGGCACCACCTAACACTAGTAATGTAAGATAAACAGGATTAGCATTTCTGACTTCGTCGCACGGTTCTCCATGCTTACTCAGTGACAGACATTCAACTTCGATCTGTACTACTCAGTTAATTTTACAGCAACATATTGATCTCTTTACCAATCCACATAAGATGGTTTGCGACATGTTTACAAGGAATCACTCACCTTGTTTAGGCGAACCAGCCTAGTTCACATCATTGCCACGACTCGAAGAGTTAGTGAAATCTGAGATTTCAACTTGGACAGAATTCGCTCGGAAATGCCCCCGGTGAATTCATGAGAACGAAAAGGTAGCGAATGAGACGTGTTTTCTGTATGTGATCATCAGGCTAGTTACAGTACACACAAATGAAAACAATAGCTAGGGCGAGTCAGAAAAACAGTCGCCGGAGGTTATGGGCGGCATGTTTGCCATCATTTAGGTGACTACTGTTCCATCTTGTGAACATGATTAGTTGTGGGTCAGGGGAGATTAAGTGTCTCCACGAAAGTCTTCTGAGCCCAAAGACCAGGGTTGCATAGTACTTCATAACACCTGAAATTTCAATAGAATCTGACATGAGGTGATGTCACTAGGACCTAATTTTTGTTGTACACCTCGTAACAATAGCCAGCATGATTCGGGAGTTCAATTTAAAAATTTGTATAATCACTTAACTGCTTTAATTCCGTCATCTTTAAACGAAGAAAGACGGAATCGACGACTGCTTATCAGTAATCTAAAATACCGCCAAGCAAGTTTAATGAGATCAGAGATTTCGACCTGTCTAGGAAGTCCTAATCGCGGAGTTATCGATTGGAGTTGACAGACAGTAACTGTGTCTCCTATCGAGACGATCGGGCAACCTGATCGTTACTCACAAGCGAAAGTGGTTGAGCGTTCACATGCGATGATAATTCGGTCGTGCCTAATATGAGGTCAGTGGCGCAGTGGTAAACACGGTTGCCTGCTCATGAACAGCGTGTCCGTGGTTCTAGTCCCGGCAGTGGCGATGATATGCACTATTGACGAGCTCCAATAAGAGCGAAACTCGAGTCTAGTGCTTCCTTTCGAAATGGGTCGACTGGAAAATCCATGGGGGTGCGAAAAATGCGATCAATTGCGGGTGATGTTCGACTTAGAATGTGGTTGAATTTTACGACGTGATAATTTGGTCGTGCCTAATATGAGGTCACTGGCGCAGTGGTCAACACGGTTGCTTTGTGAAACCGTGACAGTTGTTCTAGTCCCGGCCGTGTCAAGGATATATACTGTTGACGAACTGGAGTCTTCTGCCTTTTCAAAGGGGGCCGACTGGACGGTCTATCTGATTACCAGGGCTGCGATCATACGGCAGCCTTATTCCACTGGAAATTAGCCAGGTCTCCGATTGTTCATCATTAGTCCAAAATCAGGTATTTCGACCTGTAAAAAGGTCTTAACTGCGGTGTTATCGATTGAAGTTAATCGATAGTAACCGTATCTCCTTTTGAGATGATCGGGCAACTTGAGTTATACTCATAATTGAAAGAAGTAGTGTTACTCGTGGTTCTCTGATTATTAAGAGCGGACTGTCGGAGTTCATAGGAGCTCTTTTTAATTTTTTAATTAGGTGGTTACTTCTCTTTCTGAAATAATTAGACTCACACTCCATACTTTTATCTATCACAGAAGTCATGAGATTGTTGCAAATTGGATGAATTTGAAAATGCCCGCGTACAAGTGATTCTGCTTTGCTCATTTCGAAGAGAACGAACATCAAACAGCAGGATGTTTTCAGCAAAATTTTGTTAGAAATTCATCAATAGCCTGAGTGTAAATGAGAAAAATGTTACGGTTGAATAACAGGAAGTAGACCTAACCCGTAATATAAAGAACATACTCCAAACAGGCTGTAGCGTGAGGGAATAACGCGGTTCATTGGAAGCAAATGTAGAGTCAAACAAGACTATACAGTGCTAGGATGTTGCTAGTAGTTAACCTATACGTAAGTGTGAGCTGACTGCCTAAATGTGTGCGTTAACAGATGATTATCAGGAGAAACTCTTGTGAGATGTTCCAGATTGGCACACCTTGACGTAAAATGTGTGCCCCATGCAACCCGAACGGCTTATTAGGTGTCGCAGCTTTAGCGGGCTATTTCAGAGTTGATTTTGTTCAAGTAACAGGTTTCCCTACAGGTGTTTTGGGTGGTAAGGATTCTGCATACTCAGGTTGACTCACTTCTGACATGTTGACTACGTATAGTTTGAACTAGTTAATTTAAAAAAGAAGACAGACACATGCGGCAGAATGTCGACATTTCGTCTAATCTCTTCAGCAGCTTATGTAAAACAATCGATTCAAAAGTTCGTGTACGATACGAATGGTATATAATTGAACGGATAAAATGTTATGCATCAGGAAACCGCTATCAAGCCAGAGGGTACAGTCTGAATCAATAATATTTGCCTACATAACGCTGGTCTTCAATGTTTGATTGATAAGGCCAAATTGACAGACAGAAGTATCGGGTTTGTGTTGCATAATGAGTCAATCTGGCTCTCTATGTGATTAGCTGTCTACTTAGGTTTCTCAGTCGAGGATGACCGGTTACGTGGTTGATAATCAACCATGCCGATGCCTTGCTTTCCTGAATGATTTTCCCAGTTTTCGAATGGGGCGGATGGGGAAGTCTCTGGGAATGTGACAGTTCCGATCAATTGTGGGTGATGTTCAATCCATATTTCCCAGTTTACTTATTTTTCTGGATATAGTAATGAATAGAACGTTGTGATATGGTCTGTTGCTCGCTGTGGTACTTCTAAACAAGGACAATCTTCTTCACAGGATAGAATGGACAAGGGTGAACGCTTGCCTCATTATGAGGGAAATATGAACAATAGCAAACAGGTTTCTTGCTGAATCGTTCTACTAAGTCAAGTAAGCCACCATACCAGCGAGTTGCCTCGATGCAATTCGGATACAACTTGGAGTAGCCTGAAACAATGGGCTCGGGTCCCATTCGCGAGTGATTCTGCTAAGCCTCCAAGAAAATATTCGGTATGACAAGTTTGACAAAGGTGTATCCTTTTACATTTGCTCAAATCCAGCTGTTTCAGAAAGAGAGAAATTGGCAGACGTTTTCAGTTTTAGAGGTTAAACACTAATACGCTGGCGAGTGAGGAAGGTTAAATGCGCGGAAAAGAGACCAGAACGAAGTTTATCAAATACCGCAAACTAACTTTAGCATGCAATAAACAGCACAAAGCAAACGGCAGTTGAGAAGTCGAGTGTGCTTCCATTCTATTACAAGGATTCTGATAGTCAATCTGTTTGAAGACCCCTCCTGCGTTGTGAATGTGTCCGCCAAGTCTGGGCGTGAATAACTATACAGACGACACTGTTACGATGGATTTTGAAGAGGTGTTCAAAACTAGGTACACTCGCAAGCCGAACGTGTCCTCATTATTAGTCACAGGGCCCGGTTGGAGTTGAACGTTTAATGAGTTTCTGGTGAGCTTGCAGTTTATGCCAGGTAAAAATATATTCCTTGAGGGCTTCAACACTGTTAGAAGTCTTTGTATGTTAGAACCCAGTCGTTTCTGGCAAACAGATAGTACATTGAGAACTGTCCAAGTCTACGCAGCCTGTCCGAAAAAGATAATGAACTAAAGATCGTGATCCACTTCGTAGTTTTTCGTTGTATCTTCTCAACATCAGAAGCGTTCTTCGCGATACATGGACATCAAGCTCAGATAATGAGAGGTTAACCTCATATATGACATATAAACATTTGACAGGCTGGTCTTAGTCACCACTCACTGAGGTAGTGAGCTTAGTTTGGTTCTAACAACACCGCGTGCGACGTGGTTTGAAACACAAGCATTGTGAAATTGGACTAGACTCTTATTCACTTCACTATGTGATCGGGATTAATGAGATCGTAAAAAGGTGTACAAATTACTCTTGATACTTTGTGTAGTACTAAATAAGGGTTAATCAAGTTCTTTCCAATATCTTGATATATTTCATTGAATACGGTGTTCACCTGGTGCCGTAATCAAACCAGAGTAAAGGGGACCGTAATGTTATCAGGTCAGTGTTACGGCACCGAATCGACAGATTGTCATTCGTGCCTGACAGATCTTAACCGAATCATCTTCGATGATCATCAGTCAATTCTGTGCAAGCACTACTCGGCCGGTGCAGAATGGCCCAGATGTAGGCAGTTAAACAGGCACTGACCTGTACTTTTCCTTTCCTCATAGTTTTAGATTCAGGCCCAAATATATGAATTATTTTCAACGAGCGTTACGAAAGCACATCTACATAACAGTAAAATTATGTTGGATGCGAGGCCATGGTAACTCGATGTGAGGTTCAGCGACAGGGTCAACTGAAATCCTGGAGTTGAACACCTGGGTGAGCGATCAGTTACGGGCGCACATCATGTCCAGTGAAGATATGGACTGACATACCTACGTTTTTTGTCCAGCTAAGAAAACACTACACCGGATTACCAATGTGTTGAAACATTCACGATTCACTGAGGGGCTGAACAACATAGAGGTCCGATTTATGTTACGTGAGAAGTAATTGATGACAATGGCGAAGAAACGCCACCAACGAACGATCTGAATGAGTGAATCACAGAAGATGTCAATGTTAGTTGGCTACTATTTTGATAGTGACATATCGTTAATGAAATTTATTCTTCACAGTCTCTTCTGTCTGATAGTGTAGGCTGAACATTGACAGAAGTATCGAAGAAACCTAGAAGGATATCGGTATAAGACAATTCAGAAGTGTAAATAGTTTATTCAAACTACCCCATGAGCCATGACGAATCAGTGTATTATACACTGTCTGATTGCGGATCGGTCGGCTGACCGTAACCCTGACACCCTGTAAATACCCTTGAACACCAGACGTGTATCACGTGTTGAAATGTTGTTCAGCGTGTGATAACCATTCAGCGTGTGGTTTCTCTACGGATCCGGGCTTTAGCCATGCCATTCTGTGTACGATTCGATCACATGCTTGTATCTATGCTTACCATAAGGAGCCAGATATGAAATGGATATCACTTCCTTCAATCATGAAGCTTATTGCATATAGTGGTTTCTTTCACTGTACTAACCATTTTTATTCATTATCCCAACCTCCAAGATCATTCCACCCGCATCATTTTAATGAGTGTTTGGAGTATGTGAATGTTTGACGCACTTTTCGATCGGTGTATTTTTAAATTCTACTGAGTGGTCGTTAGTCACTGCTACACTTGTAATTCTCCTTCTGGTTTGATACAATTAGTCCCAGACTAGGTTGGAGTCTACTGCATACTATTGTGATGAAGTTGAACAACCATAATGTACTGTTGGTAAACAATCAGCAGGATGCACTCATTGAGGTATCCAAGCGATCGACAGAAAGTACGAGAAGAGACATTAATGAACACATTGGCAAGATATGATGTTTTCCAAACCTGAACTTCATAGTGGTAACTATGTCACTGCGAGACCATCACTATGTGCAGCTGAGTGTTCACGTCCGGTGTGTTGCTGAGGCGTGTACCACCTGTGTCGATTTGCTGAATAAATCACCCATCAGTCAATTGTATTTTAGTCTGTTGATCCACTTCTCACACATTGCTGGGTATATGACGTTCGTCCTTGGAACACATCGTACTTCTTTGGTTTGTTTTCGAGCCTACAGTTCGACTAATTTCATAGGAAATGTTTTCAGCCGTCGGTGGCGAAGCGCACCCCCTTGTCATCTAAGAACTCCACATCGAGGATTAGATGGGCCAACAATAATTAACAGTGAATGTGGAGAAGCGCACTTTTGCGCACATTAAATGCTGATCGAAGTGGCCACATTCAAAAGACCTGTGCAAAACAAGTGTCACAAGGGAATCATGTGATTTAATTTGGAACTCTATTTAATTGAACAATTTGACTAATTTTGTTGTGATCGGAACCCAGATTACATACCTCAAATTAAACAGCTTCAGTCTGAATCATATTAGGTGGGTCGAACAATCTAGAACTATCATAGATAGCCAAACATTTGCACAGACATCTTGAAAAATGCTTGCTTTTCTATGGAATTTGATTACTTAGATCTGTGTCACTCATCTACTTTACTGTTTATTGATGGCCGTGCTTAGATTACAAGATGAACTTCACAAGAAGAACGGGTTCGTACGCATTTTTTCTACGAACTAGACTTGAAAACACTCTTTATTATATGCATCAAGTAGAAACTGGTCAAAATGACTAGTTCTGAGATTGAACATTCTCCTCATCGTTTCGCCTTAGAGGTGACGCCAAAAACGTATAACTAAATACAGAGTTAACACAGTCAATCCGTTCTATCGTGTGCATCAGTACAAATATGAAGATGTATACACGACCTCAAAGTGACTGTGGAACAGTTCGAAGAATATTCAATGTTCGGTCAACAGACGTTTTGTAAAAGTTTACAAACATGATGCATGAAAGAAGCAATAACCCTGTACAATAGACAACCGGCAAACATGGGTTAGACATTGATTCATTACACGCGAATGCGCAGTCACAATTTGAGCAAGTTTCCATTGCATTCAGCACTATATTTTACAATCAGTATAATTTCACTGATTAGTCCATAAGTTTGTGGTTGAAGGCTTCTATTACTGGGAACCAGTTAGTTAATCTCCTTGTTGTACAACAGGCATCACTGGATTTGATAAATACTTGTTGAATACAGAATGTAGCACTGTCCCTTGAAATTACAACTTTCAACAGTTGGGCAATAACACAACTCATTAAGCTCTAAGTAAATGGGAACCTAATAACGTCTTGAGATGTTTCATAGAGAAACGGTTCGAGATCTCAGACGGAAAATCGTTCTAACGACTGATAAATCTAAAAGAAAATAGTGGTTTTCTGTATAAAAAGTTAGAGAACGAGGGGGTGTAAATTTTTTTGTCGCTATTTTTTTGCAGGTTATCGGCCTGTAAGATGAAGAACTGTACTGTATCAGTCCTACAGTAGAAAAGAAGTTCCTAAGGCTCTAGTTGTCACAGATAATTCGATATTTAGGAGGTCAAATTCGGGAGTTTCACTTCGCGACCCATAAGAGCTGTCATAGACCAGTGGCTGCTGTGCTAGAAACTCACTGAATCTGTTCAGTGATAAACATACGAAATGCCATTGTGGAACGTGAAGGTCATACTAGAGTAGATTACCTTTCTGTGGCCAAAAGTGAATCAGTATGTACCGTTTGTATGTGTAATTAATATCATAGTGATGCGCTTAGTTAAGCTTCCGATAAACTGAGAGTTGTGTTGAACTATAGTCTGCATCAAAACGTGCGAAAATATCACGCTATGGTTACAGTCTCCTACGATGTGAACTTTGTAGCATGTCGGTGTCCAAAAAAAGTTAACACTTAGCTAGTTATTCACGGACTTTTCACAGTTAATCTTATATTCGGATATGATATTGGTAAAGTGCATTATGTGAGATCTTTTGATTACTCATAAAAACCACTTCGTATAATCTGTTAATGTTTTTGAATTTCTTTGGATGTTGTATCGACGACCAAGGTTCACATGAGAATCCTGCAAACTTGGATCGTAAACTACTGTGGGACATTTTTGGAGGTTAAAATTCCCCCTCGAATGACGCTGTCGCATTCTTTTCCGTGAACCCATCTAACTCGACGCTTGTTATTGTTATTCTCACAACCCATGCCTAAAAGTACTAATTTCTCCAGCCCGCTTCCCTCAATCACACTGAATCTCACGCACATGCCCACACACCCCTTGTTATTCGGCCATCGCAACCTTCCCAATTCTGTGAATACGGCCTCCTACGGGCCATCGTGAAACTCACTAACTAATCGGTCTGCCCAAAGGTCGGGTAGTTAGACAAACATAGGACCGACCCGGTCGCATTTCCATGGTTCGTCCTTGCCTGTCGGTCGTTTGTGCTTGCGTTTGTCTTGTATTTAGACCCTTGAGGGCCTGTTGCTATCACTCGTACTTTATCCCACGAACACAAACGAACTGAATACCACTTTTCCAGCGACCTGATTTGGTTCTGATGTTTGGCGTCGTTGATTATACGTGCGTCGCTTAACGCTTGTCGAACGAAAAAACTATTTCCCTAGTCAAACCTGTATTATGTCTAGATTAATGATTTTTTAAAAGCGCATGACGGAACTTTTGAAATAAAGAACTACAAGTGTACGGTGAATGAACTGTACATTTTGAAATCGACTTTATTCACGTGTAGCCAAAAGTTTTAGACGAAACTGACCTCCAAATTTCACGTGCAGTTCACGATGTAAATGATTATAACAGAGGAATTTCATCAACTGGTTAAATAATACAATTCACGACCCGATAAATCAGGAACAATTCACTACATTTTTAAATGTAACAAAATCAAATTTTGTTTTATTAATAATTCCACATATATGCTATTTTTACTCAAAACCTACTGTAGACGAATTCGTGTTTTGATCTGTGACTGTCCCTTTAATTCTCCAAGTTCTAACCGATATGATCACGATTTGCTACTCTGTTCCAATTATGACCAGTGTGAGATTTTGTTGAGCACAAATTCTCGTAGTTTTCATTAATCCCAAGCGTGGGGTTCAAACCTGATGAAGAAGATTAGA
This sequence comes from Paragonimus heterotremus, assembly GCA_013368495.1. Taxonomy (NCBI): domain Eukaryota; kingdom Metazoa; phylum Platyhelminthes; class Trematoda; order Plagiorchiida; family Troglotrematidae; genus Paragonimus; species Paragonimus heterotremus. The sequence continues at coordinate 107,284 of LUCH01000191.1, read as the reverse complement.
AATAGACTGTGAAATGCCAAGGGTAACAGTTTAGTAGTGGTCTTAAATCACAGTCAGTGCAGCAGAAATTGTAGATTACACCAGACAGTTATGGTTACTGTTAGGTTATTGAACTCTGTCCACACACTGCCCCTGTTTACTTGTAATTCGTTGAATAGAATCGATGGTATGTCAAAGGACAAACGTACGTATATATTGACAACTGAAACTCAAATAAATTCAGTCAAACCGGTCAGTATTCTAAGAACGATAGCTATCGAATTAAAAGTTGACCAGTGTATGTTGATGGCTGGCGTGTTGGAACCTCAGAAAGAAACATGTTTCGTTGTCACTGTTATTGACATTCTCTAGGGTAACTCTTGTTATCATACCACGGACCTATCTGGTTTCAGATCTATCCGGTGGAAAAATCCACAAATCTATGTATCAGCAGCTCTCAGTAATTTTACGAACTGAAAATCCACAACACATTCGACTTACGCGAACCGGAGTGAAATCCGGTGTTGTTGCTGTTGCTGATGGCAACGACAACCACGGCGAATGCTGTCATTTGTTATTCCCACCGTCTCGATGACGAATTGGAGGACACGTGTGGAGCCGACGAGGTCAAGCCGTTCGTTGGCGAGGTTGGTCATTCGTAGGCGGACAGCAAAATGTCGTTGGACGTGCACAGACACACACGCACCCAATTCTATTCCCAGTGTCTGGAAGCTAGATTATGAACCAGTTTGCTCGTGGTGATGCCAACGGCCAATCTGTTTGTGACCAGACTCAGCTACACCAAATGCTGCTCCTGTCCAAAGCCACGTGTTAGGGAAAGTTTTTGTTTTCAGCCGGTCACGCTTAACCGGTCGGCATGTGCGGCCAGCACTTACAGAAAAACCCGGTCTCCAAAATAACATAAATAATGTACGATTATCAAGTAAAGGGCAGCGTGATATAGGGTGAATCGTGGGCAATTAGCTGTATAGCGACATAGCTGTGGGTGTGTGTGCTCAAACAACATGACATCTAATCCTTGTACACATTTTTTGTAACGCCGACACTATCCAAAAATCTCCAAACCACCTACCTTGAACATGTCGGGTGTATACAGATGGAGGAGCGAAATCAAGTGAGCCGAAATCAGATAACCCTGTTCTGTCTCATTCTGCCCCAGTATTCATAATCGTTTGCGTGGAGATGAAGCGTTACGTTTACAACAGACAATATTCAGTCTGTACCGCGCATGGTCACAGGAGCTGAAATCGGGGTGGATATCCAGTGGTCAAGCCGCACACATTTGGTTACGGAGACAAACCTATGGCATGAATGAAACACACGGCGGCCACGTAACCAATCGATAGGACATGTACTTACTATGCAACAAAGCTGTAGGAATCCCTCACAACAGGGTGATTAGGGTGGTGGTTGTTATAAACTGTGTACATCCCAAACATGGATAGGATGAATATAACCCATTACACCAATGCAATTTGATTCCGAAATCTTACGCTCCCGGTACTAGATGGGACGTGATATCTTAAATGAGTGGCAACTTGTGAGTTTGTTAGATTATCGTCATCACGGTTGTATGTGGGCTCAAATGCCACTAGGACTTCAAGACAAAGACAAGAAAATGATTTTGGTTCTCCACCAAAACCTTCGACTCAAAAGCCTGTATCGCAAGGCAGCGGGTGGGTTGCATTGTACTAGAACTGGTACTTTTTCCGGAAAGAGATGCCAACCTTCTTCCAACCCCTAACCTGACTGGTAGGAATGACTGTATCGGTGTGGTGGCCACACCGTCCAGTTTAGCCCAATAGGTCACTGAGATGAGTAAGCCAACAAAGTGCGTCATGGTCGGGTCTCGTTATATCAGTCGTTAGATCAGCTAGACATACAACAAACCGAACGACGATTCTAACTCAAATAGACAAAACCGGATAACACCTTTTAGCGTACATTCCGTAACTATACACTTAATTTAGTATCATTCAATACTAACTGGAATTTCATTCAATATCACACTGTCAATCTCACGTGAAAGTAACAGTTCACCATACACACTTTTTCTTCAACCTTTGTGTATGTTGTCTAAGAAAACTAGTTGGGTAAAAAAAAGCCAATATTTGTTAGACCAGCCTACACTTAGTCTATAGTTAGCTTCGCCGGTAGTACCATAAATAATTTAGTACCAATATAGAAAAGGTCATCATTCCATTACAGTCGATTGTAGACTATCACTTTGAAACGTAGTAATCGTCTGATATTTTTTAATCCAAACAGTCTTGGATGTAAATGTCACAATTTGGTGACCCAAATACGTGTTGGATATAACACAGTTGAAAAAAAAGTTCCAGATAATTAGCGGTAAAAAAAACAATCCCTTCTGATTAGATCAAGTTCTACCTATGCACATTATTTTCCATGAAGAATAGAAATCTATCGGAGCAGGGAACACAACAAACCATTTACCTGCTGGGATTCTGTGTAGCATTGCGGTTTCGTATAAGTTTCCTGGTCAGGACCGGAACTGTACTGGGCGTGTAGAACTGCTTCTAGAAAACTTACGTTGTCTTCTTAAAACACGAATTGTGCATCAGGCATTGCATCCTACTATCCGACTGCAATCGTTTCTAGTATGGTAGAAATGCATTTATACATCTCAGTTATCAAAATTCGTTTTTCCGGTAATTCTGTAGCTTGCGATGGTTAAACACAAATGAGTGCAGGTCACGGTGCAATTGGATTAATGCCAACTGTTTTGCTACATTCAAATCTACCGAATGCCGTCAAGTCGTGACAACAACCAAAATCTAACCAAACATTATATCGTGAAGGTGGAAGCATTTTAATTTTCATCCACAAAACTATGGTCAAATGACATAAAACTTAATCATTCAGCCACAAACTGAAGCAAGAAAGTTGCGAATAAGGGGGTTTTCAAATGAGAAGCATCAGTAAATGCAATCACCAACTTTCATCCACAGGTATACCTCCGGCAACTTGATCATTACTCACAAGTGAATGTGACTGAGCGTTCACATGTGATAGTTCGGTCGTGCCTAATGTGAGGTCAATGGCGCAGTGGTAAACACGGTTGCCTCATGAACAGCGTGTCCGTGGTTCAAGTCCCGGCAGTGGCGATGATACGCAATACTGACGAGCGCTAATGAGAGCGAAACTCGAGTCTAGTGCTTCTGCTTTTCGAAATGGGCCGACTGGAAAGGTTATGGAAATGCGACAGCTGCGATCAAGGGGAGGGCAATGTTAAATCTACATGAAAACCAAAATCCTCTACTACTCAACAGTATACCAGTAACTACCATAGGAAACTCGTTGTACATTTGAATATATGAACTGTACACAACAGAACAATAGTGGCAGTGATATGGGGTTGTAAGGAAGCCATTATCGTCGACCTAGCTTACTTCCCACTGTATTGTATTCCTCAACGGTTAAAGCGTAATCCTCATCATTATCAGGTTGGAACACTATCGGTCGATCGGGGTTTACAGGTTTGAGCAAGTGAGTTCCGCTCCTGGTTTATCAGGAGACTGACTACAGGATATGTTGAATTGCACATGGACTGCATATGTTGTTGGTTTAGACATTCCTCTTGTAAACACGGTATCAGGTAGATTGTTTTTAGTTTGTTGTTCAAAGGCTGAAATCGACCGAATACTGATATACACTGATGGTTGTCGAAGACAGTCACGTCATCCGCCAACAACCCACGGTGATTTATTGAAAGGTCACAGGTAAACGCATAACAAAATGCGAAGTCATGGCATTGTTCGCGTAGGAGCCCCAAAACAATCACTGTTGAACATTGCTAAAAAAAATATTGCTACTTTGCGTATGACATGCATTACTTACCAGATTGAACAAGCGGTTGAAAGAAAAACCGTAATCTTTTATTTTACAAGATAACATGGCATTAGTAGGGTGTGTTTACTGGTCGGAAGTCACCGGAATCACAGGAATGGTTTTTTGTTTACTGCTATCCATCTGGCATATGCATTTGGTGAACCATGAACATACTTCGAAACACACATGCTGAAGTTTCCAGATGACCGCTCAGTTTCAGGGTATCTGTACTGTTTATCTCTGTTTGCCTACGGCTTCAATGAGTCTGAGAAACCACACATATAACATGAAAATGAGTTATTATCTGTAACCTTTTATCTCGTAAAGAGGCCATTAGTATTTACGTTCGAAAGTGATCGTATGGTGATATGCAACTGCTGTGCAACGACCAAGTAATGATAAAAAATATAGATTAGCTGATGGATCTGTTTTTGGGGTGAATGTTATTACAGTTTATATTGTATTGCAATAATGTCAGGCTGAACAACAGATAAGTAAAACAGCATAAGCGAGATTCAAAACAGTTAACTAGAATCTCTGAAATAGTAATAACATTACGGATACGTTTCTACAAATGTGTGAGAAAAACAGTTATATATTACGACAGATGTTTCACGCCTTATATTGCTGAGTATGACTTTAGTCGATTTTCCTTTATTTTATTTACATCCGTCTTTATATGAAGGATGGACCGGATCTTCGAATATTAACAGCACGGCAAGCAAAGGATCAAAAGTGTGTTAGTTTACCCTATTCACAACCACCTCATTAAATAAAATCATGATACTGTTGACAATATATTTCTTAGCATAGTAACTGTACTGTACACACAGTAAAAATAATACATTTTTCTTTGTAAATACAGAATTTGGTATAAATAGATAGTGTGAACTTTCGGGTTCTCGGCGTAATTTCGTAGCTCAGCTGGTGAGGCGCTTGCCACATTTGGGCATGCCGTTTCTGTCACTGTGTCGAATCTGGTCGGTGCCCAGAGCTTTCACAGTTCAGCCTGTTCTAAACAGTACAATTTATAGACCATTTCGCTTTTTATATTGTGAGTGGCAGCCAACAGAGTTAGAGATTATAGCCCCATTGGAAATTCACAAGTTGGCCATGAGCACGAAAGATTAGTATTCCTAGTGTAACCAACAGACCATGGCACTTGTTTCACTAACAGGGGCTAAATATACATATATCTGATTGTCGTATGCCTAACCTTTCTGTGCATTCAGTGACAACAGAAATTGGTTAGTTTCTTCTGCTGAGTCATAAGTATCTTATCACGCTGGTTCTGGATGTAGAAACAACGAGACCCTAGGATACAGGTGGTTGCACATCAAATGAACGCATTTTTGATGTGGGATCGGTGCAGCCGGCATATGTGACCTGAAGAATTGGCAAGTTGTTGAAAACCTAAAATGTCTTCCAGATGGCATACCCTCAGCTCTTTTCACAAGCACACTCACTTACCGTTTCCGCTTCAGAATGAGTATCCAGATGCTGCCACCAAAACAGACTAGACTTGTTGGATGAACAGGTAAGCTTGCTCCATCAGAACATAACATGTAACTCCGACTTCCACATAAAGGTTACACATTTATAACATTGAGAAAAACAGAATGTGACAAGTAATGTTGCTGTTATGAACGATTACATGCAGCATAGTCAAGAAGGTGAATTTGCGAACAAATGTCAATTGCATTTGTTTTACAGACAAACATTAATATGCGACATAGAACATAAATCCGGTCACAAGAGCAACCTATCTAGTAGGGTTAATTTAAAAAATTGCCAATCTGTTTTTACTTCATTGGATGAAATTGCGGTCTAACAGTACTTCTAAGTTGACACATTCGATTCATACATTTATAAAGATTAAAAAAAATGGTAGTTTGTATATCTTTGTCTCCATGTTTTGAACAGTTTACAAACAAGCAATCGGTATGCTTTAGCCTCACCATGGACTATCGAAGCACACCCATCGTATAATCTTGACAGATGTGTGAAACTGTTGACCTTCAGGGATAGGTTCAGGGACAGGTGAATGCCAGTTGTTCTTCAGATATACTCCGATCGAATAGAATTCTAAAGTTGTCAGCCGATCCATCTGCTACAACACAGATGAACAGTACATTCCGTTATGAACATACCCCTAACTACAATCTGCTAGTTCCGTACTGCATTTTTAACGAATGATCCCTTAAGTGTTCATTCAGCTCTGATTGGCTGAGGTCTGCCAGCGGATGATGTGGTGTGTACAGGCCTTCATGGCTAAGGGTGAGTTAGAAGGGTAGCTAGGACAATTCTGGTATGAAATTTCTCGTATGCTTATACCGATCCAGAAATGCTTTGAAACTGTCAACTGATTCATCATCTACCAGAAAGTTGAGTGGCGTGTTTTAGCATAAACAGATCCTAGCTGCCGAACAGCTCTATCCGATCTAATCACTTCTCACTCCGGTTTCATAAGTGTGTTTATCCGGGCTTGGTTGAGGAAAGTCTGGTATGTGAATAAACAGGTCTTCTCCAAATTGACTGTAATGTATTAATAATGGATAATGCTGTTAGCCCACTGAGGTGAGTAATTTTATTGAACCCCGGCTCTGATCACTCTTGATAGGTGATAACTCATTTTTGACAGTAACAAGCCTGGGTTCTCTTCCAGTTGTGGATGCATTATAAAGTTGAATACAAAGTGGAAGTCTTTAAAGAAGACTATTCCATCAAACTGTTCCTAAGAGATTGAAATTCGTACGTGCCTCCTAACCAGTGTCACACAACTTGTGGACAAACTTAAGTTGTCTGTCGCTTCAGCCTCATATTCCCGTTCTTGTTGCGTAAGTGTAGTGTCTCCAAAGAAGTAATCAACACAATCTACAAAGCGAATAAACACAACTTTACGCACCAAGTTTTTTTCCATGGACCATTTGTAAAGACAGTTCAGATCATGCTGTAGAGTCTTCACATCTTCCAAATGAGGAAGGGTCGCTAAACTTTTGTTTTAATGATGTAGGTCAGTGTCAGTGAACTTGCAGCGCCGGATATTCGGGAAACAAACAACGTGAAAGATGCGGGACTCAAGATAAACTGTAAGATAACTACTTTGCGATGCAATATATAATGGAATCTCTCATGACACTAATTGTACGATACAGTGTTGTTGATTTCAGTGTTCAACCGTGATCTACCTTTTAAATAGGGTCGAATGGTTACTTGTACGAGTTAAGAAAAGTCCAGCGAAACAAAACACCAGTTGCTGAAATCCAACGAATTTACGGTCCGTTGGTTCGGGTGCCTCATGTACATGAAATATAGTCATAGGTCCGGACATCAGCTAACTAACTGAAGCTATCTGGTACAACTTTAGTAACGGATCACGTGAGTAAGAAGTGCACTTTGCAACGTCCGTGCAATAATTTGCTTAGTATGTGTATATTTTTTCCCGTTCTATTCACATTATCTGAACACACCTGTATATTTGGTGTCTGAAGCATATACGTCGGAAAATATAATTTTCAGAAAGTTGCAGATTAATGGACACCATTATCCAGCTCACCGTATTTCACAATTTACAAACACTGGCAACCTCCCTGTAACCTGGATCAGTAAAATCCTGAATATAAGCAAGACTTGTTGGATTTCTTCCAGTAACACTGTAGCTTAAATAGTTGTAGTTAACTGTCAAAATTTGAGACCGTCACCGGACTTAAAGTTACGTATATTCACAAAATTCACACATTTGCCACCATCGTGCTAATTACTTGGAATACCATCTTTCCACCACTATGAATAACCAGTTCATGCGCAACATAAAGTACAACTCTGTTTGTCTCGTTAACATAGGTTCAAAGAATACGACTCTTACGTCTGCGTCTAGGTGAGTACGTGTTATCACGTCTCTACATTACACGTGATAGTTCGTCTTATTCACTGCTATCTAGTCGGAGTGCGATTAGCCTGACATGCAACACTGTCTAATCAGACGGCTGATGCCTAATCATGACGTTTAACAACTCACTGAACGTGACGGGTCGTCGTGCCAAAGGTCATGTGAAAATGACATCAAGTGATCATGAAATACACATACCGATAGATCTCTTGTCTAGACAGACAACACATCGAATATGAGTGAACACGTGTAGATTGTGCTGGCGTGTCAGACAGCCAAACTTCATGTAGGGTAAATGAAATACGAGAATGATAGAACACCAAGCAAACAAAGTTGGACAGCTAGTGTTTGTTTATCCCACTATGGATCGGACAATCAGGTTACTTGTTTTATGTTTGTCAACTTCGGATTAGCCATACAGTTGACGGCCCCTACAGATCCGGAACACTTTTGAGGAGTGAGTAGACTGATGTGTCCTTGGTGGGCACACTGTTTGATACCACTGATAATCACTTATGGCTGTTGTACACGACGTATTGTATAGCTCGGGTAGTGGTCTGTGAGGCTCGACTGGGGTGTCAACTACGTGAATTACATGCAACTGGTACGTATCCCGCAACAACCTCGTTTTTACAAAGATTTTCACGTTTTTTTCCCGTAAATTCAGTACATCCATTTAGGACGTTAAGATACCAGCACTTAATATTGGGATAGCACAAACAGGACGGAAATGTTTCTATTTTTGTGGACGTATAACACGAAATCATTAGGGCAATTATTAAAAAATATAACTCCAGCTCATAGGGTTACCCTCTGGGAATCACTGATGGACCTCAACACGGCTCTGATTACGTTATCTCGTCTTAAGGAAATGTTCAACCTAACTGCAGACCATTTAATTCTCATATCCAGTAATTGTTACACACTTATCAGGAATGTATGACCCAGAGGTATTCAAAACAGGCTTAATTCGAGACAAAGGCTGGCAGTTCAGTACGTGTAATCAACGAGGTAGAAATCATATTTATGTGATTTGGGGCACATATACCGGACACCATCGTGTTGGATTATAACTCCTACCGGCGTACGCGGCACTAAAGTTCCCCTAGTCTGCTAACGTGACGAGTATTTTTTTGCATCATAAATTTAGTTGCAAACGCAATTCAACTCCGTACAGATCAGGTCTGTTAATAAATCACAAACCATACCAATGTCGCCTGTGTCTATTAGGACCATACTTATTAAATAAATGCTCATTAATATGTCCATGACAAGCGACAGTTTGCCTATTTCCTGAATTTGTTAGTGGTTGCCAAAAATGGACTTGATTGTCTTCCGGTATTCAATCTATAGTCATTACTATGGTGTTTTTTGAATGGTTTTTGTCGAGGTGTTCAACACAAACACGTTTCACCAGTTTTCTACCAACCATTGTTGTAATGAAAGCCAGTCAAAAACAGTGCCTCTGTCTCACTCAGATAAAATTTATGGCCATTCCTTTTTTGTAACGCTATTCACCTACGGAGGTTCGCTTCCAAGAAAATTGTGTACAGTAGATTTTAACGTCCAATCATGTACAGATCTCTCCTAGGTTCAAGTTCGTTTACCGTAAAGTAAAAATACCGTCTTTGTCAAATTTACTCCTCGCCGCACCTCATGACATGTCGGGAATAGAAATAATCTTGTCCGAACGTATGTGTTTACGTGAAGTCACTGCAGTTGATAATTTGTCTGTGAGAACAAATCTAACACGTCATAGACTCTGCTTTCCTGGATGACAACTGCTCACGACAGGTGTCATTTCCCATGCTCATGTGTCTCAAACATCGTGGGTTTCATGTTTAGGGAGCCATAATACTATTGCAGCCAAATTAATTTGACTATTGCGAAGAGAATGGACGCCATTCAAAAATCCCATGCAGACCTATCTATGGACTCCAATGAGTATAAGATAGATGATAAAAACACATTTGGCAAGTGAAATGTAATTCAAAATGTGAATGGACGTAAGCGCATCTGAAAAGTTGATTGATCCTCAGTGTGGTGGAAAAATTACAAACTGTAGACAACAGGTGAAACATGATGGATTCAAATTAATGTTTACTTAAATACACATAATTCGTTGTGCAGTGTTGTGAACACACGCAATACTCATATCATAACCAGCTAACCTTACAAATAAGATCATAATGACTGACGGACGAAAACGCTCGGGTCACGTGAGCGGGACTAGTAGAAAATATTGAGATTAAAACATTTCATGGGGACACGAACTGATCAGGATGATGACATTTTTTGTGTTGTCCATCGATGAACCGATGCTCTACCTTGATCAGATTCCCTTCTGTTTAAAGTCATTTCAGGTAGAAACATTCCGAACAATATTCGAACAGGCAATCATTGCTTTACGAACTGAGTCTTAGTCCACTAGTCATTGTGATCCAAATAAGTACACACTGACAAACTGTGGTGGACGATTACCCACAGAACTGCCAGGGTTCTATCATTCCGTTCACCAATGGTGTTCCCCTACCTTACATGTGGTGCGAATAGGACCGGTTGTGATCGGATGAATAATCGGAATTTCGTTTGATGAAAACTAAACGCCACTCATGTGTTATTGCAGTCTTTGAATTCAAACAGCATTTTCTTCGATCTCTTCAAAACGAAGCATTAGATTCATCTTTCGAGTTGTTAAAACCACTTAATATTACATATCATTACCAAGAACAGGAATTGTGCACCAGCCCAAAGTCTGAAGAGGAAACCGTGTTAAACACTGTGTCATGCATCCTATACAAAGCATGATCGAATTATCATGGCCGAACACTGAACCACATTCATTGGTTATATGGTCGACCTGATCGTTCTGTGCAGTCCAGTCAATAGGCTGGAGATGAAGATTGAGATATTGAATGAACGTTTAGTTGAGATAATAAAATCGTGCTCATTGTGAGAGTAAAGATGATGTGATCGGTACTCGAACCTCACAGGTCAGTGTAAAGCAATACGGACCACCTCTAAAAAAATCATACCTTCCGTCTACAGTGCTCCTTTTCAAAACAGACAAACAAAAACTGCAATCGAAACCGACTGATGTTGCATTTACACTGCTGGATAAAAAGATGGACAGAAACAACTAGTATCGAGCAATTGGCTCAGATTGGCTCGATCCGAGACTAAGAAGAACATGATTCTCGGGCATAACTTGTAGCGTATGCATCCACTCACTTAGAGTGAATAGAGTAGTTTATTACTCTTGATACCACTTAGTTTTACTAATCGACGGATTACGCGACCTTTTCTAAATAACATTCATTAATTAGGACACTATTCCATTCGACTCCGCATAGTTCCATCGAGTCCGGTATGATGACCACCAAAGACCAAGATTTGGTGATCGAGTGGAATGCGGAAAGTGGACTGACTAGCCAAGATTTCATCACGAGAAGTCATATGGGAGAGTAGATGTAGAAGCTCTAGGGTGAGTGACTCGCGGACCTTGTGAAATTTCTCACAATGTACGGTTATGACTATTCAGTCCAGAAATGGGATGCTTTCTGTGTAACAAGGAGAAGTGTATTCGTCCATCTGTACCACATCATCAATGGCTTGAGTCATAAGGGTTCAGCGCAGCAACATTTAACAACAAGACTGTCTGCCGAGAACACAGTGTAGCAGTACTCATAATGCAGTGTTCGATCGATACATCACTGAGTAAGAGTTCGAGCAGTCACAAAGAAAACGCTGCTTTTTTAAAGACAAATTCATATGGATTGCAATGCTCTTGTTTGCCCAAACGTGTTGCGATATGTTCAGGCGAAGAGACAGAGTCGATGGGGTGAACGGTATACAACAAATGTCACCCAAGTTGTCGCTGATGAGGAGCAAGTACAAATCAGGTCTGAGCGAGCCAGGTGATAACATGTGAACTCGATCATTCGTCTCCTTTGCCAGCGTACAATGCATATGTCCGATGTGTGTGAGTTGAGCACTGAAAACCGCCTTGTTCGCTTTTTCACGGAAAGTATACGGTCTGAACATCTTTATGTAATATGTACGTGTGGAGGTCAAATAAGTAATGCATCGTATGCACTCTGAGAGGTGGATGAATATGTATTTATGTACTATGAGTAATTTGTTGGATTAGATGTGACCAGTTTTGAAATACTCAACTAAGCCGTATAATAAAAGGCAATCTTCAAAACAAGAATTCGGTACAGTAACTACCACTAATCAATGATTCGTCTCAATCTGAACATCATTTGACTTTACACCTATATTCGCTTCCACAGACAAAATAAGCTGCATCTGTACGGTCTTGTAGAGCTGGTGTGTTTTGTGATGCATACAAAAGTCGAATCCACTCTGACCACTTTGATGCTCGAGCTGATAAAGTTAATCCCCCCAACCAACTTTACTAATCTTTCGGTAAAAAAAACAGCAGTCGGTAACCGAAGATGAATGAGTCATATATAATCCTCCGACCCCTCCAAATTTCCCACCCATCTAATCTGATTAAACTGCAAAATCGGGGGTTGTAGGTGAAAAACATCCTCGGGAAAACGAATAAACCATCGCGGTTTGCCCAGAAATAATCTGTATTTCAAGTCTAATGTTTGTTCCTCAAATCACTTCGGGAAGGGCTCCAGCTATTGAGTGAGCTTAGCAACACAAATGTTTACTCGTGATTTGAAACGATGATGTTGCTGTTCATCATGATTTATTTTGAAATCCGCCGAGAATGAGGAACCACCACAGACATCTCATAAGCATGGCGGTTGATAACCTACCTTCGATTTTTGTCAAAGATGCGTACGGTTGATGTTGTTGAGATCGATGTGTCTGTCGATAAGAAGATGAAGTGTAATTTTAGTTAAACCGATTCTCCAGATTGAAAGCTTTGAGGGCAAACCGTCGAACGTCAATTCAGATTACTTTTTGGGACTTTGGCAATGTGAATGAGGAAGGGGAAATGAAACACTACGGCTGACACTAATTCAGCTACAATAATTCTGGAAGGCTATTTGAACATGTGCCGACTGAAGAAATCCAGCAGGAATTTTACTGTTTCTCTTCCGCTAATGGTCTTGAAGTATGGTGGACCGGTTATTTATTAAATTGACATTCACTAGTGGTTTACAGACTGGAAGGAGCTGAAGGTGTTTATGCACATTTGAATCCTTGTCGGACGAGTTAGAAGGAAAAGATGAGTTGGTAGACGATTTTGGCTTTAAAAGATCATCAAGAGAAAGGTTGTGGAGGATGGAAAAGTGAGCAAAACAGAAACCCATTTATAGCTTCTCAAGCATACTTCGGTATTCGACAAAAAACAAAGCATTAACAACAAGACTGACAAATCGATTGTCTCTCCAGTGTGACACAGTGATTTTGATAGCAAAGCTGTTTGAATAGTTGACTTGATGTTTTAACAGACAACAAGTCTGCGCTTGAATTCACCTACTGAATAGGCTGTTACGATGGGTCATAAACGGAGGTCATGATGGGATGTCCCAGAGTGGACATGTCTGGACGCTGAACGAATAGGCTAGGTAACTGAAGCGACCCAACTGATGATATAGAGTTGGAAGTTCACCCCTACGATATATTCGTTGCTTGTGTGGAGACCACGAATCTGGAGTATCCGCCTTTCTACTCTGGCGGTACTTGATGGTGTAGTAGTGTACTCCCGTTAATGGTGTGTGTGCAACAACTTCAACACTAACTCATCTAACTGATCTCATTTCACCAGTTTTGGTTGCCTTTTCGTTTGATTACCATCGCTATAATAAACAGTGGCCCAACTGACATTATGATTAAGGCTGTTCGTATACTTACGTATGTTTGTAAGCGTTCAGACACAATTGACAGCTAGTAGTGATAAAATAATGTGATCATTTTGAGTAAAACCACGATAACTGTCTGATTGGTTCCAGTCGATAGGACCGTTCAACCGGGTTGGAATTACCGACACTGAGCAGTGTTTTCATTACTGGTGAGTAATCTGGACTGAGAATACTGCCATTTGAATGCCATTGAATTTTTCGTCTAACCGAACAAGTATTTTATTCTGAATAGGGTTCACCGTAATCCTCTTGTTTCGGACGATTACTATCGAGCTTTACAATAACGACAAGTAGCCAGAAAAATATAATACAGTTCAAAAAATGTATGGAATACGACTGTAGACCACCTAAAATAGCAGTTACCATTCTACAGACGTAGATGGTTTCCTAACATGACTAGAATTCTCTGACACTTTGACCACATGTGACTACTGACCCACACTGATTGTTTATCTACCGGCTATAACGGACAAGTGTGCATATGAATCGTGTCTTATGTAAGTGTGTATCCATCAGGTCAACCACGGTGACGTCAAGCTCAGTTCGAGTAATGAAAGTGGAAGGAATAACATCATTGTCGACTGTGGGAGGTAAACTTCATTATAGTGGATGTAACTGCGCAAGTTTGTTTCGTCGTCTACACCAACCCGAACTATTAGCAATCTCTAATCCACGTCTCTATTTACGAAATCACAAAATTGTCCATCTGTTAGTCAAATCACTCGTAGATTCGTTGAATGCTACATTCAGGACGATTCTTCTGAATACAAATGAGCTTTGACCAATCCGATAACACAAGCTGCAGTGTTGTAGCAATAACATAAAGACACGTTGTTGTGTTTGATGTAAGCTAGCCAGTCCATCCTATCCTATATAACCGAACATGTCGGTCAAGTGCTGAGTTAGCAACACCATTGTAACATACAAGCCGGCCGTTTTTACTCTGAATGCCTGTAACACTTACGGACCAACTTTGGGGCAACGTGGAGACACCGGAAGACAGCATTCTTCCGAAGTAGTTTTGTAAAAGGAAACGACACAAACAAGCATGAGCCGTAGGCCAGTAAGCCATACACACGAATTACAAGGACGAAAACTAAAACGGCGCCAACAACACAGCAGCGTGGTCTGTTACACAGTTCATATGCAATACGTGGACGCTTGCTAGTTTCTACTGTACGTTAAACCATGACTGTCAACATTTTTGACTTTAGCTGGGAGTCACTTGAGATTGTTAGAACCATAACTTGCTGGAAGGTTGATTGAGACTGGACAAAATCGATCGAAAAAATCGAAGCACAGTGATCCATACGTCTCGGATCATTGACGTGGTTCAAGTGAGATAGGTATACAAGGGAAAGTATTTACGGAAATCCTTACATAAAGTGCCATTCTGTGCTATCAAAACGTCATGCGGGTGACCCAGTAGGTGGTCAGCTAACCGATTTGTAACCATAGAAAAATGAGGATCGCTGAACAGTCTGATTTGACCGTTTTATGATGTTTGATGCACTCTGTGAATTATCTTATTTAGAAACCACCATCCGTTCGCTGTTATTAGCTCACTGCATACGAATCTTTCTTCCGTTTTGACCAAATTAGTGGACATCACGTGAACATTTGCTTCAGAGTGTAATGCGACTGTGTTTAAATATGTGAAAAAGCTATCAATCAGATGACTGAGATAACTATCGTAGAAAAATTGGGAAGTGTGTATCGGCACACAGAATGAGCGTAGGATTTGTAAGACAAAATGAAACCTAATCGCTGATGTTCCGGTAGTTATGCAGGGTCTCATTCTCGAGTTTAGTTGGCGTAGCGCTGTCGTAACAGTGCGGTTTTAGGTAAATCATTGAAATGGTTATTATCTGTTATTACCTGTTACACTGTTTTTTCCCTATAAGCTGAAATCGATTACATATTTATGGTTTATTTCAGTGCTTGCTAGTCTGCAGACCAAATACAAATAGATGAAGAATATTAACCTATGAAAAAAGCAAGCATAACAACCAAAGGGATTCAAACAAATACATTTTTCACCCTGGCGACTGTGATCCAGTGGCTTAGTAGACGGGTAGTTGGACAAATCATCCTCATGCTTATTCAATGGCTCTGTAAAGTAACTTGGGCTTTTGAAACCCGAATAGTTTGAAACGGCCGTCTTCTAATACGTTGAAGGTGGCCGCTGTGACCAGCTACACAAGAAACGCTCCGATTTTACTTAGATTTAAATGTGTACGTACGAACATCCACAGCTTTCAGTCATGTCAGTAGGTATTGTGACTCGAACTGTCGTTGACACTAACGGAAGCCAATGAACAGGTGGATTGAAAAATACGAACAAAATCACAGAGAATAAATAAGCAAACCAGTGGATATTTATGACGAAGAGTCAACAGCCTTAACTATATAGATACGTCAGTGATTGACATATCGCCACATTTGCAAGAGCATTCATTCAACGATGTGAGTGGTTGTGCAACCTTTGAACTGGCAGGTAGTACATCACAACCTTGTTCATCATGAAGATCAAGATCTTTATAGGACCTGACAGCAAAATCGTCAAAAATCAGCCGTTTTGAGCGACGCTTAGTCGGGAGGAAGCCGATAGAATACTCAGCTGTAAACCTACACACTTCATAATCAAGGTATATCCAAAAGTGACCGATCACCTTGTTAGTCAGAAACTCACCTAATTAACTAACCTACCTGATTTTAAAAACTGATGTTTGTCAGAGTATATGAAAGCCTCGCTTCAAAATATAGATGCTGGTAACTCAAGTACGTGTAGATTAGCACACTTGGTTCTAATTTCTCAGAACACATTCGGGGACTAGAAAACTAGGGTAAAATTATATGCCTCATTGATTACCGACATGTTTAGGAGAGTAGATGATCTATGCCTAAAGCTAAGTTTGTTTGCTGACTGGATGAAAACGAGCGGCACGCCCAACAAGAGGTAGATTTTCTCGATTCTTTCCCCGAAGACGTATTAACCAAGAAATTCTTGACATACACTATATTTGATAACAACCTACTACTTACAAATCGTATTCACAATCAGATTTCTTTAACAGAATAACACAAATTATGTGCAGTTAGGGGAAAAAACGATAGAAATAAAAGTATTGACCAACTGTAAATTGGCCTTATGTTCTTTTTGGTTTGTTCAATATTAGACTTTTGACCGCCGAATTCGATTTCGACGATTGTTTTTTATATATTCTTATTGGAATTGTGCGTTCAAATCTTCGTTAATCAACGCGGATGTGTATTCGGACAATTGGTAGTTTATACATTTAAGCCCTGGGGTGTTGTTTTACATATGCCAGTGAAGTGAATATGAAGTAACCTGGAATAACCGTGTTATCATACATCGGCATTCTACTATCTATTTCCACCGATTCTCAAGTTTTACCGTATACCTCGTCCCTGGTCAGACTTTGATTTGACTCACTCCAAATTGAAGGCGTATTCATATCGGACCACCTTGATGTTGCCGAGATATGCTAATTCCGATATCAATCTATGGATTGTTTTATACCGAATGTCGTCGTCCGGTAAGCTGCCGAGACATGAACTATAAAGCTGAGCTACCGATGATAGAACATATATTGGTCGACTGCTAGAACTCATAGCCACAGTTCGCGTCTGGCCAATTTAAAGTGTGTCAGCTGTGGGAGATGTGACCCACGAAGCACAAAACCAGGAAGTAAACGGAGGCTATCGATGTGGTTGTATGTATTCGTTTCTATTGATGAAGTGGACACGGTACGTCTCACTCTGACAAACACCTCACGCTGGAAGCCCTTCTCTACATATGAAGTTTGAATAAGTCACCGTGTGTTGCAAGCCAAGTTCGTATCTGATCGGTCAGCAAAACGTGTACCAAACCTCGCCACACCAGGTCAATCATTTGGCAGTGATCGACTGAATGGCTGACTGTTTACGGGTCGGTTGCACACGTACATGTTGATGGGGGAACTGGAGCGACAAACCGCACATATGCTTTCGGCTAGAAAATAAGACGTTTTCAGGATATGCTATAGTGCGATAGACATGATGCGTTTTTCCTACTGAACGGGAGGAGGGAGTCATCACCAAAACAAACGGCCAGCATTTAAGACAGATACATAGTTCCCAAAATTCAGACTCAAGCTACAAATTTTGAATAATGGATGGCATCATCATCATCATCATAGACAGTAATACATCAGTGGTGCATAATGATGCTTAACTGCCACACAACCACCAAGAAGAGCAAAGTAAACTCTGTATAGGGAGAGAGAAGAAAAGAAAGGGAAAGGGGACCTAGTCACTAAAAATAGCTACGTCTACATTCAAACATACAACATCAAGGCGCCTACACCTTGCAAACAAACAACCGAGCTGGATGGCAAACGTCGAAGATATTCCCACTGGAAGACTGAGGCATTAGGCGTCAAGATTTCTAAAGCTCTCCAGTTTTCCGTGAGCACTGATCTCAACACTGCATCCGCACAACCGTCGCACCACCGAAACCATCACCTCTTTCACAATACAAGACAGCATATTGAATCCTACGAAACGTCATCTTGAATCATTACTAATCATGGTAGTAAGCAGACAATGCACAATTCATTGACAAATTTGATTACATACATGCATTTCATGAAATCGAATGGTCACTTCTCTTCGCAGTGTTGTTTTCAAAAGACAGTGCTTCTATTGTATTCGCGGGATTCACAAGCGAAGTTCATGGTGTTTTGCTTGTTTGAAAGTAGAGGTTGTATCGTGGCTGGCACACCAATTGTCATACTCAAAGTTCGGTCTGTGTGTAGTCGTGCCCAGTATCCTACGTTGGTTGTGCTGCAAATGTATGTACACTTGTAGAGTACAGAAATATCGTCACAGGTTGTTCGTAGCCAGGTAGGTTTGAACGCGGCTATATGCATTCAAGTAGGCCGTTGTCAACATAGGTATCCTACAAAACGTGTGCTTCATAAATGAGCATTTATGTAAAGCTATCAAAGGTTGTATGACCTTTACTATTTTGCCTCGTGGTAACACGGGAGCTGAATCTCTTTTAGAGTAAAATCAACTCGATTCAAACAAATTAAAATGATTGGATAGCTGTCAACAATGGTACGGTCCAGGAACTTGCATAAACTTTTTTTCCGTTCCAAATATACGGTAACCGGTCGATGAACGTGTGTCTTGTATTGTAATCAAGAGAAAGGGATATCATTTGTGATTTTTTCGCCCGCTTGTCGTTCACTGATCTAAACATTCGAGGTCAGAACACGAGGTAGTTGTATACATACAATGTAACACAGTCTGTCGAGCGATTACTTATAAGTAGTGTGACAGATTTGAGAATTTAGATGAGTCCCAGTTGAGAAAAATCTGGGTTTCGGCTGGATTCGGACTAGTGAGAGGAACAGCATGCCCAAACGCGATAAGCGTTCTACCAGCCAAGCTAATAAGCCACACCTAGAGCTCAGAAACTTCACAACGGGACTTGGTTACCCATCAACGGTCCAGAGTCTACGCAAATGGGTTTCACTCAAATTACCTGATCATAACTCACAAGCGAAAGTGGTTGGGCGTTCACATATGATAATTCGGTAGCACTTTATGTGAGGTCAATTACGTGGTGGTAAACACGATTGCCTCGTGAACAGCGTGGTCTTAGTTCTAGTCCTGGTAGTGGCAATGATATGCACTACGGACGAGCTCTAATGAGAGCGAAACTCGAGTCTAGTGCTTCTGCTTTTCGAAATGGGCCGACTGGAAAGTTTACGGGAATGCAACAGCTGCGATCAATTGTGGGTGATGTTCAATCTACATGAAAACCGAAATCCCCTACTGCTCATCAGTTATCAAATTTGTCACACTAATTATAAGTAATCCATTTTCAATACTCAGCAGTGGCGTTGGTGAATTCCCAACGAAACTGTTTGAAACATCGTGCTTGAGCAACCAATCTATTGGATCACTTGGTGAATTCCATATGACACAGTGAGTTAGACGGGTAACCGAGTTTAAGCGTGAAATTTCCGAGCTCCTGGCGTGGCTTCGTAGCTCAGCTGGTAGAACGCTTACCATGTTTGGGCACAGTGTTTCTGTCACTCGTTCCAATCTAGCTGAAGTTCAGATATTTCGTGATAGACGATTGTCTATTGACTGAAAACAGCTTAAGTAAACTAAGCCGCATGAAGTCATCTGAGTTTCACAATAATGCATGTTTGCTTAAGCCGAAGAGTTTTGAGAACGTGTTCTCCATTTCATTTAAAAATTGTCTGCAATATTACATTAGTCCGGCTTCTATAGAGTGTATTCAGCAACTTATTGGTGAAACAAACATGTGAGCAGATTCAGAGTGTTGATCGGATGTCACTGACTAGTTCACAGTCGAGTACCAATAGTGCTCACTTATGACACTTCAAGCACGTAGCGTAAAAGAAACCACCAAATGAGAGACTAAAAGCATTGAAGGCAATAGCCATGCCGTTTACCAAATGGATGAAGAATAATGAGGAAGGTATAAATATGCGAAGTAATTAACCGAAGAAATGGTTTGGATGGTTTGAAGAGTACGTTTATCAGTAGTCTGAAACTCGCCGTTATCCAGAAAAACGATTGCTTTCCAGACGATTTGACGCAGTAGGAAACGAGGAAGTTCACAGTAGAGATGACTGACTATTTCTCAAAATCCGGTTCGAAGGCAATTGTTTTGTGTACTAAGCCGTCATCAAGCTAAGACGAGAGAGACGTTTTGAGTAGCCAACTCACCAATTGTTCGTTTCTGTAACCATATATCGGCTAAAACAATATGAACAAATTTTATTTGATCATGTGTGGATTACTCTACAGTAAACACGGTCACCGTTATGTGAAGATCGGTTAATACATCCTCCCTAAGTGTGAAATGTATCAGACACTCAGGCTAAGTCTCCGTCTTGCTTCGCAACAGCAAAATAAGCGGAGTAGACATCCTTCATACTGTGCGTGTTGGGCCACGTGATCTACTCTCTCTCATCAATAATTACTGTGGTACGCTCTGATCCCAACTAGCAGGAAGCCACTGGTTCCCGTGATCGTCAAGATCATCATTTATTGTAGAGCAAACAGGAGTGAAAGCTTCATAGAGGGAACAGGAGCCTAAATTTCATGGGAATGCACCAATTTGGTAGGGCTACTTGGTGTTGTCATCATATGAAAGATTTGAATATGCGAGCTACCGGAAGTGAATCATGCATAATTTTTTACTCACTAAATTTAAAAGACACGTGAGTTGTTGTAACTATGGTAACGTGAGCATAGCGCACCAACAGATCATGAATGTTGTGCTCACCTGGTTAAAACACGTGAACAAAACAAATTGTTAGAATCGGAACAGGTGATACTCGGATTATGCATCTGACCAAGACTGACTAATTTTCATACTTTGACAGCGATCCATTCATCTGGTATCAAGGCAGTTACGACTAAGTATTACCATTTATAAACGAATAAAAAAGGATGGTGAGCAACCATTTTCGTGTTGCAATATCCTTGCTTTTGTAATCTATATATTAGACAGTCGTTAAAAGGGCCTTACAACACTGACAGCTTCACAAATCACGAATTGTTTGTGTGAAAAATCGGGAAGGCAAGCCATAATAAACAATTAATCGTGGAACACAAGTCGGCTGACCTGAAACTTAGTACAATGACTGTTCTACTGAAAAAATATCTACCTTCATCTGCCATTTAAAGATGACATATAGGCTTAATCAGATGAAGACTTGCAGCCGCAACAAGACGGACATACAGCACTGCGAAGGTCGTGCTCATTGAGGAAAATACACAACCACCGACTTTAACGAGGAACGACCCAATCGCCTTGATCAGATGCAATATATAGTTTCACCGGTAGCTGTGAAAGCTAGCCGCACATCGAGACAATTGGATACGTGCGTCAGTGGAAACATTCCCAGGTGACTGTGTATTTCTGGAAATTGCATCATTCAAAGTGCAATCACAGAAGCACTTACATGGGATGGAAAATAGAGTCTGTGATGCTAACGTATTTTCTGACACATATCGCCCGGGAACGAAACAAATCCTACAGTTTGTTGAGGCTGTTGTCATTTACTGAACAAACCCGGTGTTGTGCATCCAGAAACGTGGTCACCAGCTTGTCTTCCCACTGACGATTTCGTCCCATTTCTAAAAACTCCCGTGGTTCTTTAACACGAAGAAAATCGTATGCCCCTCTAGCAATTTTGCTTCCAACCAAGTGCAAAAGTACTTACTAACATTCTCTCCACTCTTCACTCAACTGCTCAAGATCGTTTGACCTCGTAATGTAAATCTACTTATTTACTTCATGTGATGTCATCTGAAAGCCTGTTCCTCAGTCTTCATTATTCTAACATCGCTGATCACGGCGCATTCTTTGCCATTGTTACCATGTCTACATGCTATATACTGACTTTATTATTTTCGTAGCAGTAACAAATGAGATGCGAACGAAATTTTCGTGCACAGGATAGCTTACATTATGCTATTGGCCCTTCGCAAATACATCATAAACGTCACGTGACTGTCTGGGAAATCCCGTTCCAACCACACCTCGTGATTTCTGACGGATACTTTTGTCTTTTTGATAGATGGAAGAAGCAACCAAGACAGCCCAAATAAAGACGCCTCAATGATGAACCGATAAGAAGACATTTGTTTGGTAGTGGTGATCACGTGGGTCCCGAAACTTATCTAGATGACATATCGATCACCTGAATAACAGATGTAGTTAAACTAACCTTTACGTTTTATGAAGTGATAAAGTGGCGGCACTCATGACAGTTCCTAAATATTCATTCTCCGAAATTCGGAATCTTTTGGAAAGATGAGTACTAACGTATAGATAAACGGGTTTCAACTAAGACAAGTATGGCACTGAAGCTTGCTAAGTAAAGACTCGAATCCTGGTCGATAGACTATATTGACCACAAAATACGCCTTGGAGGAGAATATCGAGCTTTGACCATATCACACACCTACGCACAGATACAACTCACGTGATGAAATCTTGAATGTCACAGGATTAACAATCGGACAGACATCGTCCAATTTAAAGGCACAGAGAGTGTTTTCCAACAACAGCCAGTCGTCTCCGTTGTAGCTTGCGCGGACGATTCATAAGAAAGTTGAAAGACTTAGTCTCAAACTGACGGTAAGCCAAATTAAATAGCAGAAGAAATGAAGTTAGATGGCAAACAGAGCCGTTTTAATCTATCTAAGAGGCTTTATTTTAATGAGGTCTACCATTTGAAGTGGTAACGATCTGAGTAGTTTTCTATATCTTGAAAAACCCACAACCGGACGAATTTTGCTATTCGGTCATAAGTATGGTTCATACAGACTCGTTTAGAAAAGCAAAGTTGTTGTTTTTACAAAAAACACCGGGAACAAGGTGGCACGCCATGTGTTGTTCATAACCGATCCATTGAGTGGAGGGAAACTGACAGAATGAACCAAGGGGTTCAAATTTTCATAGTATGTGCGGTAACCTATAATAAATATGCTGCCAGTTGTGCGAACTGTTTTGTGTGTAGACAAACATTTATTAAAAGTGTAATTGCGAATCCTAGGTTCACTACTGTATTTCACGTTTGTTAAGGTTATCGTAAATTTCGTGAAACCTAAGGATCGCAACATTGAGTCGGACCATTTCTAGCAGTGTGTAAACACAGAGGGGATGTACACCGGCGATTTATATGTACTGAACAATTCAGCAGGCTTATTCTCATTCAGTGTCTTGTCCAGTTCATGTTTTACATCAGTAAGGGTTAGAGTGAATGACTAACAGTCTGGACAATAGGAGGACTGAAAATAACCGGTGATCCATAATCAGAGTACCATGATGCAGGTGATCATTAATCCTGACAATATCCCTTGAGATGACAAGTCAACAAATAAATGCAAATGTGCAAAACAAATAAGCGAGGGAATTGAAATTCATGGGAATGAGTCAACAACCTCACGAATGCAGGTTCATGGTTGATTGATACACACTATCATGCTCCAGGGAGTTTCTAACCAGCGAGGATAATGACCGCATTTTCCAACATCATAGGTAGCACCTGCCAACTATGTCTGCATCATCGTCTGGCTGTTGCACAACTCAGTTATCGACCGTTCACCCGGGATTGCGGCCACACCAGTACCACATAAGGATGCATCGTAGATATCATGATTGTTGGCGAAGTCGAATCCAATTGAATTACCAAACTTCAAACCCTCTATGAACACTTCATATCATTTGACAGTAAGATAGAAAATGAAGGTTAGTTTGGATAAAAAAGGAAATGATTCAAGACGAAGACATGATTCCACATCCATGGCGTATGTGTGAAGTGAATTGAACTGTAGGATATGTCAGTGCAGTGGAGTTGAGCGATCGTATTATACTACTCATACCGTGGCTATTCAGTAGCAGATGCAGGGCATATTTTTTGACATCGTACAAGCCACAAGAAGACTGTAGGTGGGATCATCAAAGTGCAGCATCACCCATAACGGTCCCTGCTACTTAATGGAATTGAGCATTGACATATGTGGTAGCCGAGACTGTCTGAGGCTGAATACCGTGTGCAAATGAGTGGTTTTGTGACAGGTCTGGTTTACATGCTTAACCCATGTATTGCTTTGCCGAATAAATAACCCTCTCTACCCCCACTACACCGGAGAGGTGGCGAAAGTATCGACTACAGCAACACGCATTGAACATAAATAGAGACGCACTCAACTGAATGTCTTCTTTGTACTATTGAAACGAAAAATCATACAGGGGACATAAGAGCACCACTATCAGAAATATAAGCTGGTGAGTTGATAGGTAAACAAATGCTCCCAGTGACAATCGAAAACGTCAACATTTTCGGATGCCTTGGAACTGATGTGCACAATAAATATGGACTTGGTATCAAAGGTTATCGACCTTCGGTATGGTTGATCACGTGCCCAAGGTTAAACAGTGAGTGATTGTGTCAGAAAAGTGAAGTGAAGCGAGAAAGAACAACTTTTATGATACGGCTGTAAATAACCTCAAACACTTAGAACACAGACAAAAGTAGTATTCTTTTAATAGAATTTCCACCCATAGAGAGACCTGTTTTCGTGTTCCCTAGAAGGAAGGGCGCCGTATAATCGACCGAACAGACCTCGAAAATTAGATTAACGCGCGTTGTCTCAAGTGGTTGGCCGAATCTCATAGCCATTAAGTTAGGGGTGAGACTGAAGTCATAGAGTGAGGGCGTTTATGTCCAGTGTTACTAATCAAGCCATACCGTAAGGCAAACAGAGATACCCTATCATTGCGACTGACACACGAGGATTGGGTGCGAATGGTGGCAGATTTAATACGGCACTGTTTCGTGTGGGAAGTGAGACCTATATGGATCACAAGAGCTTGGCCAAAGAAAGAACTGTTGTTCTCTGACTGTGCGTGTAGCGTAATAGTCGAACTGGCCAATCACATCGGGCAAAATACGCGTTGACCTAAGCATGGTCACCCTCATTTGATTTCAATTCTTCCCTTAATATAATGATTACGAAATTTTTGCTGAAGGTCACTCGAAGAATTTCGAGAACCTTAAATGAGTATAACTGATTCTGAATGTGCTTGCACACATCCAGAGTGTCAGCGCAAAAGTAGAGAGACACCACCCTTAACTTAGTTCCAGCATTAGAATATCTGTGCGACCGCATCGCCAGAAAGGCTTGTAGAATCCCACTCGATGAATGTACGACAAATGCGTCGATACGACGATTCTGTTAGTCAAAAGTCGATGATTGTACACTGCAGCCTGTATGTCGTTACTCACATCGAGTAGTGTGGCCCAATATATGAGGTGGAATATATCGATTAGCATTCGGACGTAGGTTTGTCGAGCAACATATGGAGCTGAATCGTGTACTCTGGCCGAACGTTCACCTACATTGTCGGGCCGGAAAAAAACGGTATGACGGCCAGGTGCTAAGTTACTTACACAATATGCAAATGAGGATAGATGAACTTGGCCGCAATGATATCCGTCAGAATCACTCGGCTGCCAGGCATTGCACAATGTGGTATAAGAAACTGTTTATATTTCTTCTGGCCAAAAACTCCACTTCACTTTAACGGAGTATGCAATTGTGCATCTGTTCACTTCTAAGATAACATGAATGTTAGTAGACGATATAGGTTTGAATAAGCTACGTAATTCGATAATACGCCTATTGTTGTGCGCAGATGATAGCACGCTATTTGCACACAATGAAGAAAAACTGTGGCGACTGGCTACGGCTTTCGCGAACATGGTATCCATATTTGGATCGGATAGTAACACCGGTGAGGTATTACCTTCCAGTTAATCTTTCCCGGGTAAAGGTGCTGTGCCTGCACTTGGAGTCCGCACTAGTAGAGACAGTGTGGATAGGTGCCGCTATTTAGATAGCAGTCTGTCGACAGATTCGTTGGTAGGCTGTGAGTTTTGAGCACGCATGGCGAAGGCCAGTGCTACATTTGGACGTCACGAAAACAACGTCCAGAAAAGTAGTAGCATGAAGATGAGAAGAGAAGCTGCTTGTCTACCGCTCAATAGTGCTGTCTACGCTATTGTACGGTAGTGGAAGTCAGGAATACTGTGCAGTATTCGAAGTCGAAAGTGGTGCTGAACACTGAGGTACTTCGGTGAGCAGACAAGGACGAGAGTGAACACACACTGATTCTCAGACAGCTTCGTTCGGTTGTACACATCCCTAGGATGGCCGACGAATGGAGCAGCTGTCGTCCGGTCAGTACGAAACACCCAAGGGAAATCCTGGTGGTCAAAAGCTGCGATGTAATTATATATATACCATTGATTTTGGATCATGGGAATATTTAGCTTTCAACCGGACAGTCTGGAGGAATACGATCAAGTCGGGTGTCCATGAACTGAAATGCGCCCGATGCGTAGGAACTATGGGTGCCATAACTTGCGGTGACTACCATGCAGCTGTGCGATTAATGCGGCTCCTGGTCCAGACCTCCTCCCTCCTTCTCTTTTCAAGGATGGTGGAGAAAGGTTGATATCGGAACTGACAAAACTCCTCCAGACGATCTGGGAGACTGAAGAGGCACCTCGCGCTTGGTGCTTATCAACAGTCATTCCCGTTTTCAAAAAGGGGGCCCGAAGTCTATGTGACAACCACAGAGGCATCAGTTTGGTGTCAATTGCGTCCAAGTTACTCACTGGTCTCATTTTACGTCGGCTCACTAAGCCCAGAGAAAGTCAGATACGTGAAGAGCAGGCAGGATTTCGATCCGGTCGAGGGTGTGTTGATCATATTTTTACCTTGCGACGGATCTTGGAACATCGGCACTGTTACAGACAGCCGACAGTCGTGGTCTTTTTGGACCTGAAGGCTGCTTTCGACTCAGTTGCTCGTAACGTTCTCTGGAGCTGTCTCCTTCGCAAGGGAGTACCAGAGAAATACGTGAATCTATTGAGATCACTGTATGCTCACTCTGCAAGCAGAGTGAGAGTTTATGGACAACTGTCTCGAGCGTTCATCACTTCTAGTGGTCTCCGTCAGGGGTGTCCGATTTCCCCCTTCCTGTTCAATTTTGTCATGGACGACATTCTGGAGGGTGCACTTCGCGAATCTAGTGGGCTTGGAATTGAGCTTCTTCCTGGCGCTAGATTGACCGATCTGGAGTATGCGGACGGTATTGTTTTACTTAGCCCCTCTGCTGAAAACATGCAGACCATGCTGGACAGGTTGAGCGACCGAGCTGGTTTGTATGGAATGCGCTTTGCATCTTCAAAGTGCAGAGTGTTGCTTCAAGACTGGGGCACTTCCACTCCTACTTTATTTATTGCAGGTAATTCGCTTGAGACTGGGAACAGTTTCACATACTTGGGTAGCATTATCTCGTCAGCCTGTAATATTGCTGATGAGATATCAGCGAGGATTGCGAAGGCACGAGTTGCCTTTGCTAAACTGCGTCATCTGTGGCGTCGGAAAGACGTCCGGTTGTCGCTGAAAGGAAGGGTATATAATGCTTGTGTGCACTCCATTTTGCTTTATGGTTCGGAAACGTGGCCTGTTCACAAGGAAGATATCAACAGAGTTGCTGTGTTTGACCATCGTTGTCTCCGTCAATTGGCCCATATTAAGTGTACTGATCGCGTGAGCAATGTGGTCGTTCGCCGGCGCGTATTCCGGAACACTTGGGATGCGCGATCTATTGGTCAACTAATCACGGTACACAGCTTGCGTTGGCTGGGTCACGTATTCCGTATGTCACCTGATCGTTTGCCGTACCGGGCATTATATACTGAGACCACCAACAGTTGGGTAAAACCGCGTGGTGGTCAAGCAACAACGTGGTCACAAAATATGAAGACTCTGACTGCTCCATTGAACAAAGTGGGTAGGTGTCGCCTGCCTGGATGGGGTCCTCGTGATCACTCAAACCGCTGGTTAGAGACGCTATCCGAGATGGCGATGTGTCGCAGTCAATGGCGTACCTGTATTCATACCATTTCTAGTTCTTCCGCTTAGTCTTCTTTTAATATTTTTCAGCCTTCTTAGTAACGTTTTCTTCTAGGATATTCCACGTCACTGTTGAGGTGAGCGGCGGCCCGAGCCACAGTACCTTTTGGTCAGGCCCATGGCTGTTATGATGATGATGATGATGAATGCGGCTGCAAATCGGCTGACTGTTTCGGGTAGCTAGGTAATCAGTTTTACTTGTAATACACCGTCAACGAAGTGACGACTAGTACAACAGCCACAAGTAAGTTGTTTGTTAGATCTATTTTTTCGTTGGTATAAATCAACGATCGTCGTCGTTTGTTAGATCATCTGCTTACTCCTTTTTGGAAAGCCGGACCAGGATGATCCCCCATCTTTCTTTTTCCTCACTTTTCTTGGTGCATTGCATGATGAATGTCTTGTTTGTCTTTTTCTCAGTCCAATTTCAGATCGACGTCTTTCTTTATCATCCTATCCGGGTTGCAATAATGTGAACGTTGTGAACCACTCCTCACCCCACGTTTCCAATATCTTTCTTCTGAACTTAGATCTTATTACTAGAGTCTCTTTCGCTTTTGCTTCCGTGAGTTGAGGGTTTCAATTTCATACTATCCTACTATTTGACTAACTAGTATTGGCCTGCTGAATCACACGAGTCTCCATTCGTACGCCTTCTAGTCTTATTCATTCGGGTTTACACTAGATGTGTGTGTGAATAGAAGTACAGGTAGTGAAGCGCAAGTCACTTGTGGTGAGGATTATGCAGGAGTGTCTTTTGGATTCGATCACTGTGATAACCTAATCCAAAACGGATGCAGCCAACCGCGTATGGGTGAATAAGCGAATTGAGCTTGGCCATGTACGAAGTTGTTTAAAATAAGCATGACAATCAGGAGCCAAGTCTTAAAGTCGCAGTAACGGGACATATGATTAACGGTAGTAGATCGACGGTAAACTGTGATGCTTGATCACTGTAGTGTCAGCAGAAAAAGTAAGCAGGCCCTGGCTGTAATGTGTGATCGCAACCAGCAAGCGCGCACAGGTTGAATTTGAATTGCGCAACAGGGCGTGCTGCTGTGTTGTTGACGCCGTTTTCGTTTTCGTTTGTGTAAGTCGTGTGCATGGCTTACTGGGCCTTTGGCTCATGCTTGTTTCTTGTTGTTTCCTTTTTCAGGACTGTTGTTGGATCCCCTACTTCGGAAGAACGCTGTCCCCCGGTGTCTCTACGTTAGCCCACAGTTGGTTCGTAAGTGTAACGAGCAACCCGCGTGTAAACAGCTGGCTGGCATGTTACATAGCACACACAAATAAAGGAATGGAGTGAAGCCTAATATAAAACGGTCTTTTGTTTAGAACAAATGAACACGGAGGAGCTGAAGGAAGGGCTGTTAGTTGGAATTAGCACGACATTTACGACACTTCCGCTCGGCACAACCAACCGTCAAATAAGTGAGGGCGAATGCTTAGGTGTGATGATTTGGTCAAACTTGGTGTGAAGTAAGTTGAGTGGTGATCAACCATATGGCCTCTTCACAAGCTCGAGGGCCGAAATAAGTTGTAACAGCGATCTAGTGTTTCTCAGCGAAGTGGGTGACCAAAAATTTTAATGCGAATGTAGAAGGTACGACACATGAGTGTTATTCTACTTAAACCACCAGGCTAAGTGGAACAAACCGAGACGACCGAATGCACATTCGAACAGTTGGCGAGGAAGATATAATTCCATTATCAAATACTAGTTATGGACATTTAGAACAAACGTGATATAGCTAGGTACAAATGTCGGAACAGGGTGTGTGCATACACGGAAATAAGCATCACGGGCTTCTATTGCCATAACCAACGAGAGCGACAAATTACGGACGTCACCGATGTTATGATCTTAGACGCGATTCCATCCGGATTCGTGTGAAGTGTTTGTGGTGACAAAGAAATCGGATCCACACCCATATTGTTAAGCGATCGGTCTGAGATGGGTGTGATCCTACTATCGAAATGTATAGCTGGGTGTGCCAGATATTTAATGGCGATAAAACCGGACTGATTGGCACCGAGATAAGCAAAGTGGTCTACAATTATTGATACTGGGGAGCGGGTGCGAACCACAGTCATACTACTATTTTTGAGAAAATTATTGCGAAGTTTAAGTGAATGCTCAAATAGTTCCAGTTTCGCTCTATGTACCGACTAGTACGTTGACTAGCGTTGGGTATTATCCTCTGTCCACCACATCAAAAGCGATGTTCACCTGACAGGCGATCGAGTGGACACGGGCGTGGGTTTGTAACTAACCGACCGCCAATTCGGATCACAGTCTAACTAGGTTTACTGAAAGGATTTGAACAATGACGAAATCGGTCATGGAATGTGCATCAGGTGGGTAATTACTGTCACACACCTCAAATGACTGACGGATGAATCGTCCAAATAGACGCTAAGCGTGTACACGACGGGACGTTTCGTGTTAAACGACGGGCTTGGTCACATGAGCTGGACATTGCCAGAACGTCCAGTCGGAAAGGAAATATATAACCAAGGTTCAAACTCTGTAATCGGATTTTTAACGGCAATTGTTACCACTCAGCTGTGTCTTGCAATGGATGAAGCGGCGTCTCGTTCTAGTAGAATGTCATTCATTGTTGGGTTAGTCAGTGCAACTGTTGGTTGGACAAGACAAGAAACAAATGGAAAGAACGTTTCAAGCTTTCAACTCACTCCACCCAAATATCTCAGTCACAGTTGAGTACGAAGATGAGAACAATTTGCCCTTCTTGGGCATACTGGATGGACGCCGCTCGAATGGATTTATCGAAGGTTCTTTGTGCCATGAACCAACATCGAAGGGACAATAGTTGAACTTCATGAGTTTTGCTCCCGATGCGTACAGAAGATCACTAGTATGTACACTGTTTTACAGTGTCACGGATATGCTCCCATGATAGACTACAAGCCGAACAGTGTTGTATGAAACGCTTCTTGCTAACAATTTCACAGAATGCTTCATTCGAAAATGGAGTAAATTTGCTTCTACGAAAAATGCAACTGTGGAGGTCCCTAAAAAAGATGTCTACATCAAACTCCCTTTCAGAGGCGATAGTCTAATGAACACCTTTGGAAAGATTATTAGGGTCGTGTTAAAACGGGTGCAACAAAGCTTGTCCTGCTCGCACAAACCACTAGGTTACATCTACCCACGGTCACAAATCAAATCCCGATGTTTTCTGCCAGCCATTGTATCTATCAGTTTTCTTTCAGTTGCGGAAACATACACTGGTAGAACAGAAAGGATGCTTATGACCAGGGCCAAGGAGCACATCCCAAAGTGGCTGAGGGTTGCACCGCTTCATCCATTGAAAGACACTTATCGACTACAGGTCACAGTGTCAATATCACATCTTCGTTGAAGGTCTTGATGAACGCTCACAACTCACAAATTTTTCAGTATATTGAAGTCTTGTTGATCAGAAGTCGACAGCCAGTACTATGTACACAAAAACAACTGACTGTCAACTTTCGATTGCCATAGGTTTAGCCGAGTACCAATCACGATCCAGCCCGATTTGTACTTTTAATCGTTTCATTTCAGTCTTGTCGTTTTTGTTTTCTTGCTAATCACACGTTTACGACTGATGAGAGTGCGCGAAATGAATTCATATTGCAATTTGTGTCTTCTGACTATTCTATTCAAATGGCTAAAAGGGACTCAATGTTTCAAGTGGTGAAAATGACCTAGGATGTTCACTTCCAAACAAACAACGCACTAAAACACAATAAGTGAGTCATTTCTCCGTTTACACTTGATCAGGAACCGGTAATTCACTTGTTACGAGCAAAGCAATCTCCATATCGTCCGAACAGTAGGACCTGTGAGCCACATGCGTGAACAGTGAATTATGCAATCGTTCAAGCTCGCATAGTCACAATCCACAACAAGACAAGCTCAGACTGATTGCAACCAAATGGTCAATTAGACGAAAGCATCGATCGGTTGTAACACAAAGGTCTCCTCAGAATAAAGTCTGCTGTAGAAACAGGTCACTGTTCAGGACCTAATAAGCCCAACAGATCAAACCGTAGTGGTTCTCTAAGGTGGATGATATTGATTGAACGTCTAAGCTCTAACACAAATTCAAGCGGAACGGAGCAGTTAAAACATTTGCTATCAAGATAGAGTGATCTTTGAAAATCGGTGGAAAACTGAACGAAATAAACTTCAGTGACTATCACTGTAATTGATGGGTCTAAATAATGACGATAGTTACCATGGAATGCAAACATAAAAAGGCAATTCCACGTGAACCAGTGGTTCTCAAGGGCAATATTAAAGCCAATGTTAGTTCCTTTCATCAGCAATGATTCATTCTTTGAGTACCAAAGATATATGCACAATTTCACTTATCAGCCAATGGTCACTAACGAGACGATAGGAAACCCATCGGTTTCCCACACACCAAATGGACCTCAACGTTAGGTAGATAGCAAGGTTGTGCGATGTTGCCTAACTCAGTACAGTCAAGCCTATGGGACAGTGAATGTCAGTATGACAATAAAACTCCCATGTAAAACTATATTCACTAGGCGTTTACCAAGAAGAATTCTTGAACACCGTCCGGTGTGACTTCGCTGCCGAATAACAGAACATTAACTCATCTATTCTGTCCTACCTCGTTGACTGTGATCGACGCACAGACACTGACAGGGCGTTTCACATTGTCTACCGTGCCCGGGTCACCGCGTCACGAAAAATCAAGTGGTGTATCCTGTATATAAATAAGCGGATAGCGTTACACTGTCCCGTTTGGACGATAACGATCAAGTTTTGATTTTACAAAATGGACTGACAAAAATAGTAGAGTGATTTGAAAGTCGTCAGTTAGTGTTAAACTGATCAAAATGTTTAGATATGATCTCCATCGTTTGTCCAAATGAAAGACTAGTAAGGTATTTATACACATAACTTAAATCAACCGGCATATCGGAGATCAGATCAACTAATAATCTTAGGATGTTACAATCTGATTAGTTCTCACAGTCACAACATGCCACCGATGTCTTACCAAATGTTGTGTACTTTTGTCTACCACATAAACTACTTAATAACTCTCCTCTATCTCATACAACTATTCGTCAATGGATTGTGAGTTGTCATACTAGCCTTACCGTCTTTTGGCCATATTCACGAGAGATTTGCTGAAAGATTCCGTAAGTTCGTATCGCTCGTTCAGACACCCCTCTGGTCCAAATAGACTCTCTGTGATCCTACTCGCTTGTTGTCATTCCAATTCTAACCGCATAACGCCTGTAAGAAATTTGCAGACAGCCTTTCTGTGATTCGTCCAATAATTGCTGCGATGTGCTCATCAAATGCGCAGACCAAAATAGCCTGACATAATTTATCAGACTTATGTTAGCGTACACTTATGCCCAAGGGGTCTGAGCTCTCCCCTAACTCACACACTATCATTGTGACCAACCCAAAAACAACTATGGATTTGAAATAATGAATGGACAGTAGTTAATTCCATGAAACCATTCTGCATTAACTATTTTCCGTCCTATCATAAAATTCCAATCTGACAACTGAGTTTCCGAGGAATATTTCCTGTGGTCATTATGTCTACGGATTGAATATTCATTAATCTACAAAATGAACGAAGCAATCTGTTGTTGCATCACATCATAGAAGGTGAAGTGCTCTGGCTAAACAAAAACCGTCTTACACGATCTTCACAAAATATAACGCCGAACTCTTCCAATCAAGCCCCCAAGGTCTAGTCGATAGAAGACTTTCGCCAATGGCATGGATGTTAATCCTTTTTTTGACAAACAAACACAATTTCAGTAACGCCGAAAAATGGTCTCAAACACACGTTCCGGTGCTAGGTTGAAACAGCTGGCGGAATAGACAAATTGGAGATTTGGCTCGGCTCATCTGCTCCGATCAGACTCGGTGGACCACCATGATTTCGAGCTATCTCGCTCAGTGCGATCCAGTTGCCTTCTAGCGTCTCTTTCCACAGCGTGACCTGGGAAGGGGATGAGGAAAAAAGACGTCCCAATTAGGTGAACACGCACACAGTCATGCACTGAATGAAGTAGTCCAGGGAACATCAATTACAAGAGAGTAGGAGTGGCCACAAGTCGTAATTGTCAAGTCCACGTTCCTCATTCGCAACAAAAAGCCGGCTAGACATCCCGTCGATCCATTCAATAGACCGGAGAGGGGTAACTACGGCACTTGCGGTCGACCGCCCAGCGCGTCTGTGAATGATTCATTCGTGACGTCATCACCAAGGTCTGATGTGGAGCTGTGACCTCAGCATTTGCGTATGCATCCTTGACCCTTAGGGCACGGACCGACTAGGACTTTGGTCATCTGACAGATGTGCAGACAAAGCTGTGGTCATGTGACCACTGGACAGGCTATAATGTCAATTGAAGGTCAAACGTGACGGGATGACAGAAAATTTTGAAGTTATGCGATTTGGACAGGCAGAAGAGTAGACAACCGAGCAGTCATTAACATCAACCAGGCTTGATGATTAAGGAGTGGCGATTTGGAAGAGAACAGGATATGCACACTATCTGCATTATAATCATCACACTTCCGAAAGCAGTAAAATTGAATAGTTCCGTGGTGATTTTGAAATGATGCGAGTTGGAGACTGATGCACCCAGAAACTGGCAAATCTGACAACTGAGATAGCTAGTCCAATTCTATCAAGGTTCGGATCGGATAACAGCAAGACAATTGGATGCCGATTGTGAACATGTAGCAGCAAACCGTAAGTGGCATTATCAGCGAAAACAAGACTGATTAACAGGTTTTCTGCCTTAACCTATATGTGCTATTTGGTGACTATGACGTTTCACACAATTTACTCTTCCTGTTGCGCTGAGAATGCATGGAATGCTATTTGAATTAAACGAGAAATTTCCTGAATGACCGACAGCTATGGACATGAAGGCTGGATTCAGACGGATCACAAAGATTTCTTCTGTGCACAAAACCGCCGCACAGTCCACTAACAGATTTTTTTGTGTAATTAATGCTATGTTGTGTTGGAGACAGGGTACATGATTGATGAGGTACGGAGTACCAAGGAGACTGACTTATAAAGCATAAAAATGAAAATGTATCATAGAACCGCTACAGTATCCAGGATAATAAAAATACATCAGGAAAGCAAACAACATACGATTGGTCATATCAAGATAAGCAGGATGAAGGCTATGTCAAACTCGAGTGATGTGCCCAAGTGGATAGACAAACAGCGAGACATGCGAAACTAATACAATTATCCTCACGAGGGTTATACACACTAGACATCAACAGTGAAAAGGAACACACACACACACACACACATGGACTTGTTACCTCCAGGGTCACGAACGACTCTAACCAATTCACATCGAACCATACCATACATCATCTTGATTTAATGTGTATGCGTAGGCGTCGACCAGACCACCTTGAATCGCTGTCTGATGGCAGACGGCATAAACACCAGACACACGGCAGTTGGTCACATGAGATTCAGATTAACTGTGCGCTACCATTACTAGGGCAGATCTGTCAAGGGGTGCGTTGATGGATATGGAGTAATTCGAAGTGGGCAGTTTTACATGCTCACTTTGTTGTCTCCTCCGGACACGGCCAGAATGTTGCCTGTGATAGACCAGGACACATGCCAAACCACGTCCGAATAAGTATGTAGTACGATAGGAAGCCAACTGGTTCCCCCGGGACGGTGTGTGTACTCTGACGGTTCCAGCGTGGAGCCGTGATGCACAGCGTTCGGATTGGTGCAGCTAGTCGATACCCAGACAATCACTCGCCCATCCTGACCACATGAAGCGATCATCTGACGCGACACATTCAAACTGGGTGCCCACGCGACGTCGCGAACCCAATCCGAATGTCCTTCAAGTCGCGTTTCTTCTACCCATTCAGAAGTGCCAGAAGACGAGGTTTCTTCACTAGGTATAGTACGGATGGGGCAACGGGGATAACAAGAACGCAGAAGGAAATTGAGTATAGGATGGTGAAATACATAAACCAACACAAGTCTAGAATAGGTTTCTGCTTTTCAGTTTGCTACAAATAGACAATCACCTTCGCTACTGAGCCAATCGACAGTGTTCTCCACATTCGTGATAGTGACGAGGGCATTCAGGCACACGCGTAAACTCAAAATACACACCCTCAAATAAACTGAGATCGCTAAAAATCTCAGACCGAACCAGGAAGGTGCGTGCTAGTAATAAACCGAATGCGCACGCTGAATCAACCACCTAGTTCCGATACGGATACATTTGAATCACACTATGTAACCAGATCAATAGTTTCGTTTGTCATGCAGTAAAACAAAGGCAAATGATGAGTACTAGTGGAGCAGTAGGCTTAGGACAGTCCCAAGATCAAGTGACCACTGCGGTGGCTATACACAACGAGTAATCACATGACTCAGTCCAATGGTGGTCGGGTGTGCAGTACAGACACATATCTGACGTTTGATATTCATGCTGCATCTGTTTGGAGACTAATATCACCGCAACATCAACAAGGTATCGAGAAACGCATGGTCTGCACGCGACATGAACACAGTTCCCAATGAGAGATCTCGATTCAAGAGTACCCTCCGTCAAAACACATTAAGTGTCCGTGGTGAGCAACACGGAGGTTCGCCGGCAAGTGTTTGAAGAAAACCAATTGTACAGATAGTAAAAATGTATTCTGGGATAGTTTAGTTACATAGTCTACATGTCAGTTGAGCACTTGCCGAATCGATCAGTAGTCATCGACACCGTCAACTGTTGAACAAAACCACGGACGATTATGCAGTAGCGTGGCCAGAGACTTTGAAAATCTCGACCGTCTGGTTGGGTAAGGTCGGCAACACCTGGTCACTAAAGGTCACTGAATGGAACTGATGGTGTTTGTAATGAGATTAAGATGGAACGGTTTCCTGTTTGGAGGACGTTCAGTCAATCAGAGCTCACACACAGGCTGTTGCAAACGGAACTGAAATCGACCGACGCCAGCCAATCAAAAAACCGTGATCAGCCATTACACCGAGGTTGTTTGAACACATGTCCGAATTAAACAATCGAGTTGCTGAAGTCGAGGTCGCGAAACGTAATGATGAACCAGTCCACGTTCAATAGCAATCGTTAGAAAAAGGGATGTTCTCCTAATAAATTAAGGTTCCTTAATGTTAGCTTTTTTCTAACCCTCAACCTGGAGAGCCAGTAGACTGCGATCCGTCGGACTTTTACCTATTGGCCTGTCTTGAATGAGTGACTCTGTCGGTACGATCATCGTCCAGTTTAGCCCAATGAGCCATCTAGATGTGTCAGCCGTTACGCTGTGTCAAGGTTCAGTACCGTTGTGACGGAGTCTAGTTTGATTGAAGCCGCCGTGTGATACAGCAGTGGATCATGGTTTACCCATATCAATACGATTATCCGTTAGTTAAACTTTGCTCGCAAATCCTGCCGCGGACACTGACTCGGACAACAGTACTATACAGGCCGACGCAAGACCATTTGTGTATGCATTCAATGAAGTGGTTCCTCAGGTCCCATCTTGAATCCATTAGGCATGAGGGATTTTCTAGCCGTAGCGACCAGCCATGTAGACAGCAAAAATCAACTCCACCACACATCAACTTAATCCTAAAAACCCGCATGAAAGACTAGTAGAGAAACGCAATGATAACCACGCCGACTACCGTCAATCGAAAATTTACAGATTCGAACCTCCTGTTTAGTGTTCAACAGCCTGACATTATCCAGCTCGCATGTAGTATAAGCCGTATGGCAGTAAACACCTTGTTGCTAGCAGAGTACAGCTTATTTTTTGCCACTCATTCGAGCACTAGTTCGTGCAACAGTAGACGGAATACTACTGAACGAACACGAACAAACCGAAAATGACCAGTAACTGATCAGGTAGTTCCCGACTTCGACAGCAGACATTATGCCTGGACAGATCAAATGAAATTAGTACTAATCTTAAATTATGTGACTTCGGCACAGTACATTAGTTAACAGTCAGTTTGCTTACGGTGAAATCTGAAGAAAAAAATAACCCGTATGGAAGTATGGGGACGTAACACGACGGAACGCACTTGAGACAACAGGACCCCCTCAGTGTGTATGGATGACTGCATGACAGTTCGATTCGCCCAATATTGACAAGTTGGAACAATCATCGGGTCAGATTCGCAAAATGAGATAATACCAGCAAGAAAGAAACCCAAAACAACACAACACGTGGCGCGGGTAAGCGTGCAAACAGTGTTCGCTTAATAACCTGGAACTGAGTTGGTTCACTGCCAGGCAGAAGTGCATCGGTCAAAAGTGACCGGGTTTAGGGGCAGAGGAACAGTGCAGACAAGTGGGCGAATGCGCGCTAGCATGTGCAGTCATACACATGAACGCATTGCAGCCTTAGACAGTAATGATCATCGTAGGTAGGATAAAGCACCATTTGTGTAAACCTTATAGGGCGGCAAACAGAAGGGGTATAATGAAGTGTAGAGACGTCAACTATGCTGGAAGAAAAACCGCGCAACATAACAGGTTGAGCAGGTCAGTTCATCAGTAATCAAGCCCATAACTTTGGTTGCTTTTGGACTATATTGGCAGAAATGTAGTATGAGAATCCGGACCTTGGGAGTGGAACGAATACTTAACGGGCAGAAAGACTACGCCCAATAAGCGCACCCCAATTGTACGGTAACAAGATTCGGCCTATTCCTGCATAAAATGCACTTGGACGATCTATTTTTGATAACCGATATGTGACAGCAGCGTAGAGTAGGTTGCGGACCATATAAGCTTCCATAAGATGGATACATTTTACGAATACCACTCCATATATGCTAAAGGCAACAGCCAAGTAGCCAGTTCGAAGAATGAAGGTCTTGATGTCAGCGTCCAGTTCCATAGGACGCAACTGACTTCCCGGCACGAACGCACAGGAGGATTCGCATCTGCGATTAGATATACTGTTAGCGCAGAAACACCAGCAATAATTATTATTTCTCCTCGTTAACTCTTCAAACAAAAAGAATGACATCATGTTTATTGAACACGTATGTCCAAGTCGTGGTTCATTATCATTAGTATGGCAGGTAGCAATACATCAATGTATAAGTGATAAATAGTGTGGCAGCTTTGATAAATTAGAGGAGACTAAATTACGAAAAATGTGGACTTCCGTTGCATTTGAACTGTCGACAGAAATAGCATATCCAGGCGCGGCAAGCGCTCTATCAGCTGAACTACAAAACTACACTAGGAGGTCAGAAATTTCACACAGCTACGCACAAAATTATGCATGATCGATCTGGAGACGCGACATTCACATACATAGATTTGGAATACAATTGCCAAACCATACTTTAACGAAAGTGTGGTAATACCCACCTCAAGTATGCGGTCTGTACGGTAACGTGAAGTCCATAAGGAAGAAGGAGTTTGGCTATCGGCGACTGGGCAGAAAAAAGGAATCAATAGGCGAGAAAGTGCACGGTTTTTGTAAAAAAAACCTAGTGACCTTTTGACGCAAGTAGTAGCCATTCCGGTCATAATATAACGATTTCAAAAGGTTTGGTTGCAGACGTTTTTCGTTTAGGCCAGTTGCTCTTTTGTTTTGTTAGTCAGATTCACTGTCCTCTTTAGGATGTTTACGTTAGATTGCGACACTCAATTCTATCATTAAAGAATGTATTTGTTAACTGATATGAACTTATAAAAGTCCGGTATTGTTTCACCAAGTCCCAACCAATTCAACATGTATTCAGGCGAAATATTACATATCGTTTCAGTTTTGACTACACTCATTGGTATTAGTACTCGGGCTATCGCGGTTAACTAAGTGAAAAAAAAGATGAATTCAACTACTTCAAGGAGTCAAATTGTTTTTTTATCCCTACAGATACAGGCTCGCCATTGGCTGCGACACACTGTAGCATACGACAGCGAAGTTTGATAGTTGCGTGGCGTCTAATCTGGCAGGCGGCACCTCCCAAACTTACTCAATAGGGCAACCAAAACTCTCATAGCCGGTAACAAGGTCATCGCCTGGCTACCATGCGGATTCTTTCAACCGTGAACGGTCGCATTAGACAATGCGTGGTGCGGTAGACACTGCCAGTATATAGCGGAGTGTACCACCCAACCGACGTGGACCGCCTATCTTCATGGCCGTTATTTGTCGTAAACTGAGAAACTCGAAATATAGGCTGTTGAGCTGTCGCGTTGTGTGCACTCGGCTCATCCGATGCGGACTAGCAGGCGAAGACAACGGCCTATATCCATCTGCCGCGCTCGAATGGGCCAGGTCTACGATCCGTGGGGTAAGGGTGAGGGCGCACACGCATTGTAAGCCCACATGTTGAAAGACAATCGGATGTCGTTGTGATAGCGCGAATTGGTAAGACTTGCAGATGCGCCCCGCGTCCCCGTAATTCTCACTGACACCGCGTTGGCAATAGAATAGGTTAGTGAGACGACGCTACTCAGATAAAGGGAGTGATTACCAGTCTCAAGAGGCTTATCAATGATAACACAGATAGGACTGAGGTCAACCCAATTAAGGAGAAACTCCGTTCTACTTAATCCCAAAAAGTGCACAACTTTCCAACGTGATTGTGATGCAGCAGTGTCTGTTTACAAATCTCCACTATCTAAGTCACTAATCGCTCGATAGTTTTGTGATGGTTTTTGGTGGCCAGTTTCAATTGTGGTGAGGTATTACCTCATGTTCTCTGGTAATCTAAAAGGCGGTGAATAGGATTATAGACACAATGACACCTAAAACCACAATTAGGACAAACATTGGTTAGCTTTAGTCATCATGTGGTTCAATATAGTAGATCATGACGTTCGTAGGTGAGAAGAGCAAATCAAGGCTCATCGATCCAGATCACTGTTGAATGCAGCAAAAAGCTCATATCTACCAACGACCTTTGTGCATGAACCCTAATGTGAATGTATGACGTGTATCTGTGCCTAATAAATTCTTCGTATGTTCCAACGGACCCCGGGAAAACATTGATCACGCAATATCCCAATCAGTCGTCAGTCCCTGACTTTCCTTTGTCCGTTTCAGTTCATGTGCTGAACATCCAGGTGAAATAATATCCACCCAACCTACCGTTGTGCAAGAACGCATACCAATTTAATTGATCAAGTATAACGCGATGTCAGATAAGAAGCAAATCCAAAAGTTGGGCCTATAGTCAACTATCGAACCATCTAGTCGACTCGAGTCAACGAGTATCATGATTTCGTTTCACATACTCCAAAGAGTGGAACTTAAGCCACCAATGCCATCAAATATTGGGTAACAATTAAAAAAAGTCCAAGCCGCAATGATTGAAATAAAAACTCAAACTTATAAACTTTGCGGGACACAAACAAAGCAACAAATAATTCACATTGTTATACACTCAGTTGTTCAATCAGCTGTGGAGAAATGGGTTCAGGAGTAGCAGAAATTTTAGTTAGGCAAGCGGTCACGTTCGGATACAATCATATCGGATTCTGCGCGTGGACGCTGTATCGGATTGGACAAAGACTGGGAAAAGGGGATGACTATCAACCTGAAGAAGCTTGTTTGCAAATCGTCTGCATATTCTCAAAAGTGATCTAGCAATAACATTAATAAGAGACTAGACCAGAAGACTTATGAATTTGTTTAGCAGATTGAGTTCCTGTTTTAAAAGACCAGGAGAAACTGTAAATGAGCGTAATAAGAAGATAGGTCGATAAGATTAAGTGTGGTGACGAAGAGTAGATAGTCTTTTCAAATGGACTGTGTAGAAAATGAGATGCTGACGGTCACGAAAATAGACTTGACATATTGTGGCACGAAACAAATCCTAAGAAAATAAACTATAATCATTTGGAAGTGGATATACGCTGAATATGTATTTCCGCATTCGGCTCTGTAGGATGCTGATGACGAACGTCATTAACAAACAAACAAAACGTCCACACACTGAGGTATTCATAAACAGGCTGTGACTGGTTGACCATTAGTTAACTCAATTAAGGGAACAAAACTTTTGTAATCGATTTGGGTTGGAAACGCCAGAAAAGGGTTTATCCGAAACTACGTAATCGGGTTATTTGTAAGGCGCAGTTCCGTCTGATAATAGATCCATACCTAAATCTATTTCCAAGAAAAAGAAATGTAACCCAATAGTGAACGAGAAATGTCAGAAAGTATGCTTTTGAGGATGCAATGTTGTGGTCGAAATGCCGAGTTGCCAGGACCAAAGTGATCGACATCAACAGCGGCTAGTTGTCGTGTCAACACGGGAGAACACGCTCAAGTGGATAGCATACACACATCCGCGGGTCGCATGAACATCACATACACCCGGGTCGGTGGAGTTCAATCTAACAAATGCAAACATTGCTAAGATCTTGTCGTATCAGTGCAATCAGACAAGCATTCTGACGAACGTTTTTCTTTCAAACGATCTGAATAGAAAAATACTCACGGCCTAACAGCACGGATGAACTACGGTGAGTTACATTAATAGACGAAAACCTCTTTAAGGTGAATGCACGCGTTCCACCACAGGTTCCTAAGACGGTCCACCAACCAATCGGTCAGCAAGCATGCATGCGTACACACACACACACACACACACACACACACACACGTGCACCATGTCTCCTGACCAGGTCAAACCAAGGCCGAGAGAGTCGCGGCCAACAATTGGGTAGGCGAAACGTGCGTGGGCGAGTCCAGGAATGGGCACGTGTCCAACATTGCATCAAGCTGACGCCTTCAGGCGTAGCGGTGGTGGCAGAAGAAGGAGGAGCACTCGTGATGGCAAGGATGGTGATAGTGGGACCGACTCTGCACGATTGATCGACCAGCCGATGGCCTGAATTGGAGAAGTGACTCGCTCCAGCGTCACTAACTGCTCATTCATACGCACACCAACTCGGAGACTGGAAGATCATGTCCCCAAGGCAGGACATGCGCAGGTCCATGAATGAGGGTGTGGTCAATTTGGCTCAGCCTAGATTTAGAAGACTCGGATGAGCAACGTACATTTACGTGTGTAAATGTACTTAACTAGGCTAACCGGGACCATGTGTAGCACACATCACATTCGAT
Source organism: Paragonimus heterotremus (assembly GCA_013368495.1). Lineage (NCBI taxonomy): Eukaryota > Metazoa > Platyhelminthes > Trematoda > Plagiorchiida > Troglotrematidae > Paragonimus > Paragonimus heterotremus. The sequence goes on along the minus strand of LUCH01000191.1, from coordinate 64,011 downwards.
TTATGAAACACCGGTCAGAGTAAGTCTGCGATAGTAGGGTGTGCTCGTATGTGAGTGATTCTGACTGGATTTAAGAATAGCATTGACCGGTTGTCTCAGATAGAGGCCTATATGACAGTGTCAGATTTGTTTCCCAGATTGACAGAAACAGTACAATCAGCTGGAGAATGAACTACCGTCAACATGATTCTGCAATCCATCACAATGTTACATGCTCAGAGGTACTAAATTCGAACTAAATTACTTTTGGGCCAGACACAATGTCTTGTATATACAGTAAAATATAGGTCCGAAGTGAAAGGGGGCTGACTGGGCGTACGGTAGAAAATCTGAATACAACACCAGATAAACATACTACCAGGCTACTGTTTGCTTACATGCGAACAAGTGAGTGTATGAACACAGACAAACAATAGTTCAGCAGATATCTCACGAGAAAATCGGTGAAACAAATAATGGACTTTAGTCCCGAACTGGCTACACGGGACCCAACGATGTGGAAGAAGACTTCCAAAGCATGACGTCAAAACAGCAATGGTTCCCAAATCCCGCATGGAATGACGTGAACAGACGAGAATGAAATACATTGTTTTCACAGTGACAATAATTAGTTGCGGCTGGGCTCAGTTCAAGGGAACCCATTAAGTTTAACGAGCCACCTCAAAAGTACACAATTATGTGTTGGTTCTATGTTACATTCAACACTCCATGAAATTCAACTCCAGTCTGAATATACATCACTGACAAAAATCCGCTTGATAAAAATGTTCCATGAATTAGGAAAGACGTAAACAAGCTACAAGAAAAATTAATCGGTCTAGAGGAAGACGAAATATAAGGAGCAAAATTTACTCCATTGCCATACTTTAAGACTTTGGGCTGTACTACAAGATGAGCTAATTACGACGTTGCAATTTTTTTTACAACATATATTTGTGTAGTAAGACTTTCCAGTCTCCTGACGAGGAAGATTAAAACAAGAAATAAGCGGGATTGTACGCCACTTTTTCCTCGTTGATGAGCAATTATGGGTTGACACACTTGTAGGAAAAATTGACCGTCACGAAAGGTATAGAGTTGCCTTGAAAATTACTTAGAAGAGAACCAATATACATACATACCCCGGGTCGTTTCTAAATAATAATAATAATAATAATAATAATAATAGTGCTAGATATATGGACGTAATTGACTAAACCCACTTGCGTCTTATGTACAGGCCACCTATCCGTTGACAGTGCACTGTGAACACGATGACTTACTCATCCAAGATGGGCACCATATTTACCATCAAGACCTACAACATCTACAGATACCTTGGTCAACGCTGGCTCGAATTCAAGCCCGTGTGAATGTCGCCCATTGAACTTTCAAGTGCTAGTCTGGATCGCATCTTTCCGGGTGATGCCGTCTAAGACCACGTCCTCTCATGATCTAGGATCACACGCATAAGCTCACACATCCGTTTCGGATTAGCATGTCACAGTGACCAATCTAGGGGCTTGCAAGGGTCCAGCTTGTTTAACCCACGAACCGCGCGCCGTATGCTATAATACCTGTTTCAAGATTGGTTGGTGAGATTTGGGTCCAACAGTTGATAAGATCATCTAGGTTAGAAATGCCAAGCCTGTATTTCAGGTTGGTTTAGTACTTACACCATACCGCCAGCCTGACAAGTTTCTCGGCAGCCAGCCGTTCTTGTTGGTGAGGTCGTTGCCCGGGAAAAGTAAGAACAAAACGATAAGATAACAACGTATGATCTGAATCCAAGTATGTGTTCCAATAAGAAGGACAGTCCTGAATGAAGTCACGCCACTTATGATTAACAGTTAGGTGGTCTACGCGAAACTAGGTCTGATTAGGAGACGAGGATATTCGATAGAACGTACGACGTCTAACATCAGTGCCCGTTAAAGATAGACTGTGCTCGCGCATCAGTTGCAAAAGCCGCTCACCATTACCTTCAGCGAGATGAATTTACGTTTTACCTACCAATTAAACGAAACTCGATGTAGCCAATCTGTTGACATGCGTATTCATATATCCGGTCGAAGTGATTATATTATAATTATGTGCCACCACAAACGAAGCAGCAGAATCCGGATAAAAGGTATCCTGAGAGTACCGTCGGCACAGTGAAATGAAGCATGAAGAGACAACGAAAAGATTTCTGCACAGTTGGTGCCCAGAACCACCGTTAACAAAGCCTGTCAAGCGGAAGGCACGGGCTATTGTTTATAGAAATCCCGTTTACCAACCACCGCCGCTCTACGGAGGGCTGAACCTAGTCCAGCCTGACCGACAGCGGCTACCCTTGGAGTCAACTGAAGTGTACAACCGATCTCGAGCAGATAACGTAAGTGTTGTTAGTTAGACACATTAACTATCGTCCTCGATCGGTAGTTTTTGGAAGCTAACAGAAGTCGACTTTCAATGAGTCGTGTGTTCTACCGGAGGTGTCCTGCTGACCTATTCGTTTCAGACTGTGAATGCTGAAAACACCTATACTAGCTCGCAGTCCACGCTTAAACAAGGAACTTTAAAAGGCGGAGACTGTGTGGTAAGTGATAGCAGCTATCGGGACAGTGTTACTATGGGTGGTTACATCGACTGTGGGATAAGCACAATAATTACTAGAAGTGGGAATTGGGATAGGTCTAGAACCAAATTATAGGGAACGGTGGAGGAGGAATCAGTAGTAGCATGGCTTCGTCTATCCACTCTGTTGTATACAGATGAGGCGATCCGTTTTATATTGTCAGACGGCCGGTATAGTATAAAATTACTGCTGTTGCAAATATGTGGTCTGAGATACTGTCAGGACGTCCAGATCTCAACAGAACGATTGAGATTCTCAATCAAAGCGTCTGACTCGAAAGCCAGTACCATAAGGCTGAGGGTGGGTGGCATTAGACCGAAATTAGCACCACTTTCCGGAAGTAAAGTGCTAGCGTTTCTCCAAACAACAACCTAGATAGCCAAGAGACTGCAGTTCGTCAGATTTCTTGTTGGTCTGTCTGGCTTAGATGACTCTGTCGATGTGATCATTACATCGTTTAGGTTAACTTAATGGGTTGCCTGGATGCGCAGGCGGTTACACTGCATTGTGGTCCAATACAGTTGTGACAGTGTAATATACTTCCCCTCTTAACACAACCGAATACCGCTCACATTAAGTCATATCTATACGGCGAAACAGGAAAACGCGGTTTGGTCTGATGTGAAAGCAAGCAGAAGAGCCGAGAATCAAGCGAGATGGACGGACCCGTTCCTTGATGAGAGTCATTTGATATGTTGCTGTTGTTGTGATGGTGATAAACACAGCCAGATTACAACCAATGGGGAGAAGAAACCACGGTAATCACAAGGGATTGTAGAGACGACGACAACGAGGACAAAACATGACAAGCGAAGTGTATGTTTGTCTGTCTAGTCCAGTTGACCGATTGACCTGGACGCTAGGCATGGGGATTAGCCCGATGGCCATTCATCATTGTCAAGCGGAACAACATGATTTGAGCTTTCTTACCCGTGTATGTCTGATAGTAGGCTGACAATTAAAATTCCAATAGACTCTACCACCTCACTCAACAGGCTATTGCAAAGACGGTGGACGTAGCATGCAAGTTAAACACGCACTGTTTTGATAATGGATTAAAGTCGGGAACAATGAATATGTCTACATAGTAAAGGGGAAGGTTAGTGGGCTGTGTGAATTTGGCGTCTAAGCAAAAATACCAGACAGAATGAGGCTGGCAAACCCAGACAGTGTTTGCTAACAGAAAAAATGAGCCAAATAAAAAAGCATTGAATTGTGCACAGCTTATGGAATAGACGACAGAAAACAGTTTATAAAAGAATAAATGGATAAGATATCAAAGCTGTCGTACTGGCTATTAATGATAAGACGGCGAACGCAACCATTCAACGTAAATTGGTAGGGAGGTTCAAATGAAAGTTTCTCTTTGTGGAAGGTATTTTTAGTATGTTGAAAAATTACTAAAATGTACGAATGAAAGGCACTTTCGCTGTGTTCCTCTAGAAAAGATCACAGTTGGATTTTGAGCGAAAAACATTTATAAGGGCCGGAATACGGATATATATATATATACATATATATATATATATATATATATATATATATATATATATATATATATATATATACGTTGAACGTCACCCGCAATTGATCGCGGCTGTCGCATTCCCATAGACACTCCAGTCGGCCCATTTCGAAAAGAAGCACTAGACTCGAGATTCGCTCTCATAAGAAACCTCGTCAGTAGTGCATATCCTTGCCACTGCCCGGACTGGAACACCGACCACGCTTCATGAGGCAACCGTGTTGACCACTGCGCCATTGACTTCACATAGGGCACGACCGAATTATCAGTTGTGAACACAACCATTTTCGTTTTTGACTAATGGTCAGATTGCCCGATCAACTCGAGAGGAGACACATTACCTATCCCGTTGACTCCAATCGATTACCCTTCGACTAGGACTTGTGTGCAAGTTGAAACCATAGAAATCATATATAAGTCATAAGTGAGCACTGCGCATATCAAATCAGTGCACAAATGTCAACGAATTGATATTTCCTCCGGGAGTCCTCTACTACTAAGACAGTTTCAGACGAAAGCAACAAAAACACCGTGAACGTTGACTTAGAAAAGGAAATGCTCCGATTTAGTTTGTAAATGTGCCTGACAACGTTACCGACACATCCGTGGTCAGGTCGAAAGCCTGCCTGTAGTTAGTCCCCTTTGTGTTTTAAAAACCTTCAAAATATAAGACCCATGAGCATTTTGGATACAACAGAGACAGAAGTAACACTTGTGTGACTGTCATGTAATATATCGGCACCTATCTTAAAGACAGAACCCACTGTGAGTAGACACCAATCAGAGAACAACGTATCAGTCTTCTACATGAAACAACGAAGTGTTGCCAGCTCAGATGACAATAAACCTCCACTACCGTTCACGGAAGTGGAAGAAAGAAGGGCAGCAGGACCTGAGAAATTTCAGTAACATGTTGATTTTTCACACAGGATAATCCAGAATGTTAATCGTCTACAGCTAGGTATACTAGTTCAGGTCGATTGGATTGCTTCTCCAAGTGTTTCCCCAACCTATCAGATCGCCGTAACAAGCTGTACATTTATGGGTCGCCTATGTTCACAACTTATCACTAGCGCCCAATCGACGATCAACGAAACCAACCACATTATCGAAAACAAGTCAAACAAACGGGCATTATTTAGCCTTTCACAACCGATCATCGGCTATGATTAAACTGAATTTGGAATAGAAAGTCACAAAGTGGACAGCGGTTCATCGGGTGGAATCGTCATAGACAGCTCGGGCTTTTGATAACAACAAATAACCAATTTCTTAGCAAGCACCTGGTATATCCCGGTGCTCAAGTCAATGGAGTCAATCAGATGAATGAGATAAATAGAGTGATAGAAATGATCGGACGTGGCATCAGAGAAGAGCAAAATACTATCGAGGAATCATGGTCAACTGAAGAAAAGTCAATGGTTCCTCTAGAAGGATAACATCAATCTTCATGACATCATATTGTTCAAACAGTGACCGACAAAATTTGCTCCTTTTCCACAGGACAAACATGTTCATCATACCGAATTCCTACGGAAGACTACTTTGCTCGGAAGGCGAAATAACGACAACTTGTGTTTGATCACAAACAAGCATGAGAATGGCTTGTAACAGTGTCCGCATCGATTATATCATTAAAATGATACATGGTATGAAACGGAGGGTTGAACATATCATCAAAAGATGAGGTAGTAACACATGTTGATAAGGTCGATACTAATTTTGTCCCTAATATAACTGTTACGTACTTCCATGTAACAGTTCTGGTAATGGAAAAGTTGATTGTGTTAGTGTTAATACTGGATGGAAAAAGAATCGTATACGCTCTTAAGTTCATTAACAGTCAACGGTCTATCAAAAACTGATTAGGAACTGAGCAACTGTATATCAAACAGAGTAAGCTAGGTGTTTTATTGTAAAAGAAAGACAAATCGTTAGTTAAAAAAAAAACGAATGAACATGTGTATCGTAGAGTAACTACGTTTGACGTGTTGGACGGAATAGGGTCTTTAATCAAAATGCGATAGCGTAATCATTGCCACCATTCGGGTTATCGCCACACGTCTGACAGTCCAAACAAAGATGCACACCAGCGTGTGAAGGTGTCTAGAATAGCCTCTGTACGTCAATTCGCTTAAGTCAAGGTGGTCATTCACTCACATATACAGGGCAGTGTGCGGTCTGAAAACGCTCGGACCAGCGAACGATGCGTAGGGCACAAACAAGCATCAGAGGTGTGAGGGCAGGGATTAGTAACCAGCTTACTAACGCAGACCTCCTTCGAGAAACCATAAGCATCATTAGGACAGACAACAGGGCATGTGCGAATTAAGTTAGCACCCTTCCTTGTGAACCGCTGAAGCGCATACACCAGTATGCAACTCGGTGTGGAGCTTCACTCAAGAAGATGACTCATAATGCATGGGGTCAGACTAAGCTGAGCCTCGGGTCAAGACAGTGCGTACGTGTGCATTTACCAGACGTAGTTTTGTGACCTCAGCGGCGCACTCCAAGAGGTGACCAAAACAAGAAGCCTCGACAGTACCAGAAGTGAGTGTGTTGAGGAAAAAAACGCAGTGAAAACGGCAGCAGAGAGTAAAAAAAATGTATCACCGATATAAATAGCAAGCCAAATACTTCCAACCGTACATTTAGAAACCGGCTGCACCACCAACAGAACTTGCGGGGAAACGACGATTCGGTCAATCACGCGTTGGGTAGATACTATATTCCCAACGGAATTAGGTGAAAACACAAAAACAGATTCTAGCATCGTGTTCCCTTCCTACTACAGCGACCCGAGTATTTACAAGAAACAACCAATGATGTTCGCAATTCGAGCCCTCTCACTAGCAGTACCGGTCGCCGAGGTTGTGGCAAGCTGACAACAAACGATTCGTACAGACTATGGCGCTTAAATGTGGATGCAGATGAATTCATGTATCGAGGTCAGCGCGCTTTGTGTGGACCGTTCCGCACTGGCACTTTGAACATGACAAGTAACATCCGCGCGTAGTTTGTGGGTGTGTACGAGTGACAGGAGTAACGGTGTTGGCACCGGAGCCAGACTATCAGACAGTGCTGCTGCTGTACTAGCGACAGGGACAGTTGTATCCGATCCAAACTAAGTGCGTGACAGGCGAGCAACCACAGAACAGCCCCCGAGTGTGCACACATAGATACGCACACAAACCTGATAGTGCCCACACTCGAAAACGTAAACTAGCAAAGACGGTTGACAAACAATAGCAATCTGTCAGTCAGTTCAGGTCGCTTCTCGGCTCTCTGAGCTAAGATCATGTGTAGTATCCGCTCACATACACATTCACAGAAAGACGAGGCTACAAAGCGTTATCACCTAGGCCGACCTCTTGCACATGGCTCAAGTCAGATCTGTGAATTTAGCATTCATCCCATCGCATCACCAGTGTATACATATGCGTGTAATGATGACGACAGTGAATGGAAGTGTGCATAACGTGGAATGTTCACATGCACATACCATAAGAGGTTGGGGACACCATCACATCGAGATATTAGACAATGGAGAACTATAACTAGTGTCATTAGAATCCGGTGATATAACCACTCCAATCATTCAATAACCGCGTGAACACACCGTGTCACTGTCAAGAAGTAATGGAGCGAAATATGGGCATAAGACCCGATTAGTGGAACAATCAGATTGTGGGCTCAAATCTCTGTTCCATAGCTGTTCTCTAGTGGAATCACCTGAACAAAAAGGAAACCAGTGCTAAAATACGTGCATAGAGTTTGAAGATTAACATGTGTAATAGTGAACAGAGTATTAACGGTGTTACTCGTCATTTCTAGGTAAATTTTCCAATAGAAGGCAAACATGGGCGCGTTTTGATATCGGTTGTTGCTCATTTGCGTAAGACAGGCGAAACGAAAAAGCAAAGCTGAAACACACGCTTTCTACTTTACAATACTATCAACCAATAGCTCTACGTAACCGCAGTAATCTTGCAGGAATACATTGCACTCTGAAGCTGCAAAGTGCATTTCGAAATATTAAGCAGATGGATAAATAGCATCTAGCATTATCTGTGCTGCTTGTAAAATAAAAACATCTTGTCGTAGGCACAGTCAAGATCAATCAGTCTTTCACCAAGTGGAAAGTCCGCTACGACATATTGGGAGTGACGCAGATAATTGTGTATTATTTTATGACCGACGAAAGTGAACAAAAATGATGAAAGTAAACAGCTTTGACGAACATCACTGTTGGTACTGAAACTGTCAAACAGTTCACCATCTACCTTAACATAGACTGAAGCATGACAGTAAAGCGCCGACAGTAGGTTCACACACTTGCTCAGCGCATTCCGACTTATAGGTGATTCTAAAAAGGTAGATTGATCAACTGAGCCAAACACACCTTTTTAGCGAGATTAGTAGATTTTACAGAATAACATTCAAAATAATAAGAGTTCTGACATGCGGCCATCTTCTTTAACATAGTAAACGAGAGTATCCATATATTTCTCAATTTGCTGAGGGCCTCTGATCTTGTCCTGTGAGTGTTCAACTTCTGAAGATGCATTACTTATGCCGAATTTACGTGTCTGCTATATAACCTCAATCCATCAATTTGATGCCTAGAAGCAATCTGATATGCAAAGAGTGAACAGAATACACACAAGCAGTTTGCCAATACCAAGACTGAAGAAGAATACAGGGTACCTACGATAAGCGATATCACTTCCAGTGAAGATTTTTGATGAGGACTGTGGAGCGTTGATAAATTACGTGACTCTGCAAACAGTTGGTCTTAGTGATCATCAACGAAGTGATGGGCAGCGGTTCCGAACTTGTTGAGTCCAGACTACTATCAGACGTCTATTAATCGGTCGTGGGTTTGATTCTCCGGCGTTTGCGGTGCTGACGAAGCACTGAGACAAAGCTGAATGGTTGCTCGTTTGCAAGCCAACTACAAACGACTAAACGATTTAGGTCTACGAGGAAACGAAGGGGGATGGCTAAGGAAAGCAAGATTCATCAGAGTTCATCGGAGTCCACGGCTCCAGAAGCACAAACAAAGAGTAATTTTTGGAAGAATAAATAGTCAACTGCTTAAGAAAATGAAAACAGAATCATTATCTACAGTTCCATGGTTGGAATGAACTTAGATTTTGATGTTTTGATTTACAGTACAGTCTTTTCAAGGTCTTTCCATGAGCCATGAGCCTGACAAGTAGGTACTGTGGGTCGGGCCGCCGCTCACCTCAACAGTGACGTGGAACATCCTAGAAGATAACGTTACTAAGAAGGTTGAAAGTTATT
>LUCH01000191.1:23619-52160 GCA_013368495.1 Paragonimus heterotremus | reverse complement strand
TGATGTCTGAGTGTTTAGTTTGCCTCAGAAGGTCAACGAGGGCGTCATAGAACGAATCCTTGGTGGTGTGTGAACAGCTATCCTTCGGAGCGTACGCCGATATAAGGAATACTCAACGCCTTTCTGATTTGTGTCGACTGACTTTAACCAACGTATTGAGTCTGACATTACGGTATTGATGGAAGATGATACTGTGAACGATGAGGGAACAATACTAATAAGATAGGACGCAGATTGCCGTTCAACCGGGATCACTTTTTATCCTAAACAGTTGAAATCCGAAAATCCCATTGGAGTTGATTTGGTTAACATATTTTAAAGAAAGCGATGACATTGGCTATCGTGCTGACGATTCAAGAAACGTGTTATGAACACGTCCTGGGCTGGTCGGTGAAAAGCACAGAGGCAGAATGTCAACACTGGTATGTACAGCCCTGACAAGAGACAAGTGGACATAGGTTGAATTATGCTTATGGAAATTTAGTCCAGTGGTGAAAAAAGACACTCCAGCCACAAGCTCACCGAACGTGAGTCAATAGCGTCCAAGATGTCTAGACGTGTAACCATCAAGAAGGGTTTGATACAAAAGGAAGTGGTGGGCCATGGATGGCTACGGACGAAGTTACAGCTATCGGAGTTCAGCAACGTGGCAAGTTGTCGCACAACTGTTTCGACTCAACAAGTTGACTGTAGGATTGTGTAATTCGAGAATACCCTAGAAGCCACAGCCTCTTACTTCTAATTTCCCAGGTCGACATAGTCCACTCTACGCATAGATTTCGGTAGAATGGATAATGTATGGAGATGAGATCATCCTCAGTTTAAACAAGACCTCACAGAAAGTACACATTTGGGACGCTGAAAATCCTGAACGACTTAGTATGTAACTAAGTCGTTTTAGCCCACAGACTACGTTTTTCTGTGATTATTGAGATGAGGTAGGGGAAAAATAACCTGAAATCAAGTTGCTGAACACACGAATAACACTAAACCCACACGCTCTTGCCCAATATATATTCACAAACACTGTGTCGTTTCTTGAGGTGGTACATCTGTAGACGACGGTGAGGCTTCACAAACCATTTTAGATTCTGAGATTTTAGAGTCGCAAACACATAGTACGAACTAAAAATGCTCCACAAACAGTTAGCGGACAAGAGTTTGTCAGTCACCTAGCTAAACTTAAGTATGTTGAATCAATCACACCTAGGATCAGAAAAAATGGTAACCCAGTCTAGTAAGTGTAAAGTAGATCATGAAATCTAGGGTGGTGGAGCACTAGCCAGTTTAATTCTCCCAAGTGCCATGAGGTCTAAGTCGTCTCAGTTGTCCAAGTTTGGTAGATAAGTCTATGACAGTGACCTTAGTTTGATCTTTCACATTTCTTGATTGTTCTCATTTACCGGCAATATTTAGTTCAGTTTTCCGTCATAACCTGTACGATCCATCAGATCGTTTGTTTTTCCATTTCCCTGTCTTGTTAATCACACTTTTATTGACACAAGGTCTTCGTCGTCGTATAACAGCATACACAAAATCACATATGGGCTGAACACTAACAGATTCTATCAAACAGAGGTAAGAGCATTTGGAGCAAGATGGGTCTGAACTTGCGATTGTATAATTGGCTATCGAACGTCGTTAAATAATTAGATTAGCACTATTGTGATTAAAGCAAATTAGTACCATCGTCTATCATTCCTTAGTGAACGACTAAGTGCGTCCAGTCATACTTTCATCGAGTCCGGAATGTTGACAGACAAAGATTAGAAGGTAGATCGATTTAGTGGAGTATGAAAAGCGGACACGTGCTCAGAACAATCGTACTGAGACAGTTGATGCATTACAAAACTATGAGAGGTCGGAAACAGATAGCTAACAGCGGACATCCATGGAGCACTTCAACTGCATGGTCATAGGGAAGTCGTAGAATGTATGTGTATGGGCTGCTATCTAGTCACTCGGAAGGAATGAGGCGGTGTTTCTGGTTAACACTTACCACCAATATTGCCCAGTCCAAAGTGAATGGAGATCTCAAGATGATAGTGTATCAGCACAGTGATGCGGTCATGTGAAGATGTGTGTGTCATTTCACAGAACTGACTGCCTGGCTTGGCTTACCTGATCATTCGACGATTTTCGGATCACCTTGAATGAATGAATTCCAGAAGTACAGAATTGCAGATACTTTCGCATACGAAATTAGCATTTTAAAAGACATGACAACAGATTATCGTGGAGTTCATATCAGTAGCATGCAAAAAGGGGCATTGAAGGCGGACCAATACAGCATTGACAAATGAGAATGAAAATAATGTCCTGTTCAGGACAAAGTCATACTGACCATCACATTCATTTATTCTGGATGTGATAAGCAGAGGGAGTTGGTACTGCTGAGCAAATGTGGACCAGGCATGAAAAGTATGTGCATTCAGATTACGATAGAGTATACCTTAACGTATGCACATCAACGTTTATATGTTATTCAGTTCGGCGACCCTCATTGACTTGTCCGTTTGCATACGATCCCATTCTTCCCCAAAGTAACATACATGTGCGAATGAATGCTGGAGCTGTGGTTGGCTTGACAAATTCAGCAAAGGCTACGAAATCGATCAATACGGAAAAAACATGTTTGTTTGTTCTAGATCAGTGAATGTTCAGTCAGTAGGAGCCCGTTAAAGCACAGCAGATTAGAAACATTAGTCAGTTCTACTCCGTGCTGAGCAAACGATGCTAACTGACCCCCTTTGGTCCATCCAACAATGAACACGAGTTTGAATTTCCAAGTTCAACCTAGTCGTACGCTTCACTAATGTGCTGTGCATCAAAACTAATGACAGTAAACCAAATAGTGTTGGACTGGTTCTTACAGAAGTCAATATCTGAAATTATACAACCTGACAAGTCAACTTGGGCCTTCAACAATAGTACATGATGCGAAAAGCACCTCGAACCCTATCAGTGTCCAGTTGACTACTAATACTAGTCGCAAACAATCTGCCTTATACTACTAGGCTCGCCACATGGCGGCACGTGTTGATGATCTATCAACCGATAGCCCGGGGAGCAGTTAACAATGCACACATTACAAGAACAAGTCGATCAAAGAAGAAGAGATCGGAACGAGTGTCACCTTTCGTGTTCAAAGTGAACTCGGCTGCTTTTGAGGGCGAATAGATTGACGATTTTTTTACGGTATGACGATCGATTAATTTTAATGCCTGGTGAAGAATTATGGATAAGGTCTGGAAATTGAACGTGCCTTTACGTTAAAGAATTTCCCCAAAATGAAATCCAATGTGGACGACTTGTAGAGCCAGAACAGGGTTCACAAACAGCGCCATATACACACGTCTCACAATACACTTCTGCCAACACGTCCACAAGAACTGAGTTAATTAGATAGTGAGCATCTAACTCAGTAAAGTATGGTGGGAGAGCATGATCAAATACCTACCGCTTCCCTCATCCAGACAGGCTCAAGTCATGACGGCCTCTTATCCAATCAGACAGATCAACATAGTTTGAGGAAGGTAGAAAAAGCAAGTGAGGAAATGACACACACATATTCATAACTGCCAGTATGCATTCATTATAATATTGATGTAATCATAGCCACCATGTCAATACAAAAAATATTAAAAACAATCACTCGGGGCCATTGTTTATCCCCGAACTGTAACGTTAAAAAAGAAGGCAGTGGTATCGACAGCCATTGAAGAACTAACATATTTGCAGAATGAGTGAATAGAGAGAGGAAAGCGCGTGTGTGTGTGTGATGGTAATAATAATTAGTCCCATGAGGCTGACGTTCTTTGCAGGCAAATGAACGAACGACAAACCGAAAACGATGAATAGGGGTGGGGCTTGACAGTATGAGAAGCGCATGACGCAGTTCGCCCCCGGCATCGTTCGGTATAATCAGGATGAACCACCACTAGTCACGCATTGCGAAACACAAGCAAGATGCGCGTGTGAGAGCGAGCGCATTGCCCAACTGATCGCTGAACAGTAGAGAAGTTGCTACACGAATGGTGCGCCGTTTGCGTCCGCGTTCGAAGTTAGGCGATTACGACTTAGTTAGAATGAGAACATGGAAGAGCCACCTACTGATCGCAGAGTTCCGTGAGGCGACTACAACACAGAAGACAAGCTAATCAGAGTAGATGCTAACCATGCCATGGTGCTAACTGCTTGAGGAGTCGCCGCATAACTCAGTGATGTGTATGGTACTTATGGGACGGAAAAGTCCCCAGAATTTAGGGTGTTAGCGTGACCATCTTGATAAGAAAGGGAACCAAGAACTGCCCAGACATGCATGAGAGTGCGCACGGTAATCTGGTGGAGTTGACTGATGTCTACAAACGATCGAGGACTACGGCACCGGAAATACATGAGGGCAGTACCAGTTGGCATTGTTCAGAACAGTCGTTCAGTGAGTCAGTTTATTGAAACCGATTCAGTTAGATGTGGACGCAGGAGAGGGCACGATCACAGGTTACATGACTAATGTGTCGGCGATAGGTAGATTACTAGTGTTGCAAAGAAAACATCGATCTAGACTAGTTAACTATGCGTCAGTCAATGATGTACAAGCGGCTACGGATAACATCGCCAAATACCTGGAGCATCTTCCGGGGCCAAGTCGATATCATCACAGGCTCTCCACGGACTATGACACACTGCTATGCCAATAGCACACAATGGCTTCACTGTGCTGAAACGAAATTTTAGGCGATCTTGTAAGCGTCAAAACGTAATTGAATGCTAGAACGAATACCATACCCTATGGTATGGTCATCTATATATGAATATAAATTCCTTTTTCGGATATGATATATTTGGTGTGAGACACTGTAACAATACACTAACCATTCAGACATGTCGTTCAAGTTTTAATTTGTAAATTGGGTCCGTACTATTCCTGGATCTTTTCAAACTGTCTAAACAACGACGGAGGCCATTGAGACCTGTGTATTCGGACTCAGAACCCGCGTAAAATATCAAACAGATACTTCGGTTTCTCAACTGTTAAAAAGAATTGGCGACTGTCAGAAGGCACACAGGTTGGCAGGTCGAATAGTGTCTTCAATCAACGATTTGGATGATTGAGAAGCCGTTAACCTAGCAGAGAGCGCCTGCTGTTTTTATTCAGCTTTGTCTTCAGGACCATAAGGATACGCGACCACAACGTTGCATAATCAGCTCGGATTTTCGTTAACGGTTGGATAAATGAAATCGAATGCAGTGGCACGCGCAGAGTGTGACCGACGCATCAGAGATTATGCGTTTATATTATGTGATTGATTACTCGCCCATCCTTCTTTTCTTCAAAGTAGGTATCATTCCCCAGTGATCAATTCATCGGCCAACAATTGCCGTATTTCCAGACTATAAAAGTGCGTTCGATTCGATGGACTCACCAACATTTGGAGAGGGGGTGTACCGATCAAATATGTGAACATACTATCGGTACTTTATTCCCAAACTTCAGTTCAGGTTAGAGTGTACGGTGAACTGTCTGACAGTTTCAACACCATGAGCGGCGTATGTCAAGGCTGTTCACTTTCACCATTTTTGTCTAATATGATCATGAACGAACTAATGGAGGACTGTCTGCGGCACTAATAAGGTGCCGGCGTGAACTTCCTACCTGGCAGAAGACTGGCTGATCTTGATTATTCTGACGACAACATATTACAGTTTGACAGTTTCCAAACAACACAAACAATACTAGACGCTATTTCGCCTTCTCCTAAATACTTCGGAATGCACTTTGCAGCATTAAAATTCAAAGTGCTTCTGCAAGACTATTGTGGTTGCATACACTCAATGTTAGACAGTGAAGTCATGGAGGGTGTTGACCGGTATGTGTACCCGGGAAGCTGCATCAATGGTTGCGGCGGCGGAGGTGTAGAGAATGAAATAGAAGCGAGTATCTCCAAGGCTAGAGTGGTATTCGGTAATCTGGGACATCTCTGACAACAAATAGGCATCTCTCTGAAGCTCAGAGGTCGCGCATATAAGGCGACAGTACAGGCTGTATTACTCTACGACAGCGAAACATGGCCGCTCAGGATAGGAGACATGAACCGTCTTCAGGTATTTGACCACCAGTGTCTACGTCCGATCACTCGTATCAGGTGACACTAGCGAGTAAGCAACGAGGAGGTTAGGAAGCGGCTATTTAGCAGTGACTGTCAAACGAACTGTCTTGTTCAATCCTTACATCTGCACAGACTTAGATGGTTAGGTCATGTACTAAGGATGCCAGCTAGTGGTCTGCCACACAGAGCATTCTTTACCCATGTTGCGGCCGACTGGTGTAAGGTGAGAAGTGGACAGATGATGACCTGATGTAGAGAAGTGATATCGACCACGAAGAGGTTGGTTACGGTAGATCGGGTTCGTCTATCGGACTGGGGCCCTAGCGACTCACAGAGTCGGTGGCTGGAGAGGTTAAGTGAAATGGCGACTAATCGGGCTCAGTGTCGTGAATGCTGCCGTTGTTTGGCCAAGTTGTCTGTGAAGTGAGTGCATTTAATGACGTGCAGCAGTGAAAGCCATAAGGAAGGTGTCTTGCTGATGACGCCTTATTTTCACTTACACCTCGATTGTTTGTTTGCAAGGTGTAGGCACCTTGATGCTGAATGCTTGAATATAGACGTAGCTGTTTTAAACAGTTAGGTCCTTTCCCGTGCCCTTCTTTTTTTCTTCCCTCTTCCTATACAGGGTTTGCATTTTTCTTCTTCGTGGTTATGTGGCAGTTAAGCATCAGTGTGAACCACTTATGTATTGTTGTCTATGATGATGATGATGGTCATCACCTTATCTGATGATGGCTGACTGACAGAGGTAACAATGGTCAAGAACCACAATGCGTGTCGATAACAGAGGAAATCAGAACGATAACAGTGTGAGCGACACGAAGCAATCTCAGTTTATTAGAAAACAGTACCCTTTTTGATAGAAAAACAACAGTATTTGCGATGGCTATTGGGTGAGAAGCCCCTTGTATTCTGATTGGCCCGTTGACATGACCACGAACTAAGCAAGCCGGTTGTCAAAATCTAACGCTACATCTTAAAAATACGTATTCGATGTACCAGCCGATCATCAGTTTTGATTGGTTGGCGACGATTGACCTCGATTCCATCTGCAGCAGCTAGTGTGTGAGCTTTGATTGGTCGAAATTTCCCCAATTAGCAAACCGCCCCAGTCCAATCTCATTGCAAACAGAATCTATAATGGCTAACTCTCCAGTGAATAGTTTCAATTCCTTACATGAAGTCATCATTTATTCAACTTACGTTTTATGCCAACAGATGAATCATTGGCAAAAAGTTTTCCCTGCGGTAAACGACTGGGTGGGAGTATACGACCCAACCATCTAAGTTTGTGTGTAGTTAGAAAATGAACAGAGGAACTCGATCAACACTCACTACGAAATACCCCACCCCAAACTTCTGCGTGGCTTGCCTGTTGGTGCAAGCAAATGAAAGCAGAAATCGATGGTTAAATACTTCAAGACGATCAACAATTTCTGCTCTGAGCGATCAGGTTTCGTAGCCGTAAAGTAGCACAGCTCTCACAGTTGCCTTATATACGAAACCTTCACGCTTCGGGCAGGTGTTTCTCTGTCGCTAGAGATGTCCCAGATCGGGAAATATCTCTTCCCTTCACTAACAGAGCACGACTGGCGACCACCTCCATTAAGGAGGGCAGCAAGAAGAAAAGTAGATCAGGCTCCTAGTCAAGAAGTGCACCACCAACTCCTACTTAACTGGAGCTACCTTCAACGCTCTTTGCTAATTTGTTGATTGGCCACCACGTGGCATATGCCAGTAGGCTGAGGTTACGATACGGTAATCGTTCGCAGACGCCAAATAATAAAACTGCCTTAACTGTAATTTCATAAACGTGACTTTTTAGGTGAGGTGAGACGAAGATGCCTTAAGAGGGACAGAACTAACCCAAATTTGAAGATCACACTCCCGTTATTCCAGAAACAGGAAAGCGAACAGATCGGTAATATCCAAAACTCCATTGCTCAATCTCGGACTAAAGTCAGTGACGAAGTCTTGGAGCAGTATCCTATACCTTGAAACCGTAAAGTGCAAAACGACAAACGACGTACAGACACACGGCGAGCATGCACGATAACAATAAACTACCTCATCAGTGTGCTGTTGTCGGAAGACGTAGACCAACAAGGTTGAATTTTAGTAGCCAACACTGGGTTTAGAGACGACTGATTGCGAACAATAGTAACAGGTTATTGAAATGGGCAGTTAAGTGGAAAACACGTGCAGTTGTGAAAACCAACAGCGAAATAAGGAGAATTATGAAGAAAACAGTTTGTCAATTATGGCAGTAGAACACCTGCTATACTGGTTATAGAGAGGACTGTTCAGTGATAACGACGTCAACTACAAATGGTGCGACTAAACAATGAAGCTCCGGAAGTCTTGACTATTTTTGTCTGATGGAAGTTGAAATATGTAGTGAGCCGTATAACAGGGAAGCCTTATGATGTAGTGCGAATTGATGAGTACAGCTCAAAAACTAGGGAGTAACTACAATCTCATAACTCAATAAACACCTGATGCCAAAAATAACTCAGATGACGAAATACACTCTAACAATTCAAACAGAAAGGCTCACATCTTAACGGACACAGCACTAGTCATGTGGTGCGAACATAGACCAGTGGGATTAAAAGCAGACCGAATACCATCAGGCTTCTCGAGCCCCCGTACGAAATAGTTCCGAGGAGCCGGGGATCGATCTGATGACAGTATATCAAGTAGTTGGATGGCACACTTATCGCTCCCATACTCTGAACTTCCTTCCAATAAGTCCCACAAGTGTAAAGTTATCGTTCTGTCATTTGACTGGGCGTATGTTGGCGAACGGCGGAATATCCACTCTGGGCACTGTATCGTGAAGATAGAGAAACAATTCCAAAGGTCGATGATCAGTCACAGGGTCAAAATTTCGAGCGTTTGTTCTACTTAGCTCATCATCACTATCCAAGAGGACTAGGGATGAGTTGGATTTTCAGGTTTAGCAGAGGATGCACGTTGACAACAGCCGACATACACACGAGATCATATACACGCCAGAAAATATCGCAACAATCGGGTTCAAACATTCAGATGTGTGACTGACTGGTAGTTGAACGTCGTTATAACCGAACTATCATGAGCTGACAAGAGGAGTGGGAACAATGTACAAATTCACATCTACAGTGAAAACACCGATATGACGGTAGCATGCCTTTGATGGAGAATGGAACAGCTGGTTAGCAGAGTGACCTAGTATGTACGAATCACGATTCGACCATATGGGATGAATGAAATGAAGAACAATCACACGCAGCGGATGGTGGTAACGCGGATAAACAATAAGAAGGTTCGGAGTCGAGCAATTAGTGGTCGATTTCAAGCACACAACGCCAGGCAGAAAGAATGTCTGTTCATCTTTTACCACAATGTACATCTACTCCGTGTCCAATCAGAAACTCGTCGATGTATAGCATGCAGTGGTCATCAACTTGGCTCAGAACAAAAAGGTGACCATCAAGCACGTTAAGAATGGTGTCATAATTGGGGCCAGAGGATTATTAGAGTCTCCAGCTGGATACGCTAGAAAAGATGACAGTTAAAGTTGTCACTGTTGCGCTGAATTGTCTGTAAAGTAAGAATGGCTAAGAAAGTAAGTCAGTGAAAGTCATGAGGAAACACTATAATGGATGTCATTTTATTCATAATTCAGATGTTTGACTGCAAACTGAAGACCCTTAGATGTCGATTGGTGAGGTTTGTGAACCAAGTCCCATCCTACTTCCGCTTTTTGTTTTCAAGTTGTTTTTCCCTTCCTCCTTGTCTCACAATCGTGACAAAAAAAGCACCAGTACGAACTAAATATACACGACCGTCGTGGATAATCTACTGAATGTGGACTCGGACGTGGTCGACGAAGGATGAGTCTGGGCGATACACTGCTCTGGTCACGATGGGAACCTTTGTGAACTTACACCAGTGGCGTTTGAACCATACCACTATCATTCGTTTTGTCTTCATTTTACCCTAGAACATAACTCAACATCTCTGATCATACGATGAACACTATTCACACGAGGTTGCGGTTGTGTTTGGATAGGATTACCAGGCCATGGTTACAGTGAGATTATTGGTGTTATGGTTAACACGTTTGTCAGGAAAAAAAACCAGCTTGAGTGCATACTCCGCTTCGAACAAGGATGTGTACTACTGATTAGTTCTAATATGAGTGACATTCGAGTCTAGTACTTCCTTTCGGAGTGAGCCAGCAGAAACGGTTAGCTAAATGTGAAGGATGTGATCAAATGTGGATATTGTACAGTTTGTAGTACATGGCCTCGGGTTTCTGAACTGAGCTGTACATTATATATATATATATATATATATATATATATATATATATATATATATATATATATATATATATATATATATATATATATATGTCAGAGCAACATGCAACTGAATTTACGAACGTTGTGGACAATTTCCAACTTTGAGCACGATCATGTGTACATAATATATATCTCTTACATCAACCAGGAAAGATCTGTGCCCTGGCTGTCTGGCTACGCGATTCAGCGTTCCGTTGTTAGTCCAATTCAAACGGCATTATGGGTTGTTTGTATGTTTTCAAAACGGTATGGTCATCTTACAGGGTTTGTGTCCCGAAATGCGATATGACGACCCGATAGACACTGAGTTGCACGTACATGCGCGTGTGTGCGCAGGTGTGGAAGTTACATTGTATTCACGTGCATTGCGCGCGTGCATGTGTGTCCGCGTGCCAGATGAAGAAAAAAAAACGGCGAGAACTGGTTGTGGGACATCACTACTGATGTGACTTTTTTTTTCTACCGTTCAGTTCAGTTGCAAATGCTTAAACCAGTTCGTGGAACTCGTCATTCAACGATGGAGGCGAATTGAAGAAAACTTCTGTCCGATAGGCACAATGAAGTGAACGCAGGTTACGCACGGAAAAAGACATCTTGCAGATTACAACTGGATTCAGTGAAATATATGCGATCAGCATACGACAAACATAGGAACGCACGAATAAAACCACTTCTTGATGCAATGACTAAATACACAGGTATGGTGAATACACATCTCACGTGTCTTAAACGAGGGAACCAGACAGTAAATTGCACATATAGGGAAATTTTTGCGAGCTTCAAGGAAGTAGAAATCGCAGTTAATGTTATGGATACACGGAATCACATACAGTCTGTTTGTAGACTATTTTGAAAGCAGTTTCAATTATTATGTGTACATCAGCCTTAGCCAGACTGTTCGATGTCTGCGAATGTGACATCCATTCCACGGATTTGATGGCTCGGATGCGCACTAGGTAAACGCTTTATAATTAATGTCAACAGGGAAATACAGATGTTTTGATGATACATACAAATAATACCAAACATGTATATAGAATAACAATAAAAATGTACACAACAGATAGGAATGCTTTGGTTACGAAGAAATAAGATAGACCTACAATACAAAGTCATCATGAGTCCGTCCGTATTCAAGCAACCGAGAAACATACACTCCTTACAGTGCATAATGCTCAATGGCTCTACTAGGTAATGTAGTACGAAACGAAAAGAACGGTGCAAACGTTAGAAGCATTGGCGATTCTCAGCGTTCGGAAGACTGAGAGCGATAACTGGAACCGAGTGCACTTTTTGTGTGGTACATTTCAACTAGGAAACCAACTATCTACGATTGGCAACGGATGTGGTCACATGACAGTCGTACAAAATATCATATACAAAAGTTGTGATGTTGTTCTTCATAGGTTGTAATGTATAACCGATAATAAACAACTCCTTGTACCGTCTGATGTGGACATAAACAAACTGATTAGAAGAGTGTGGAAACAAACTGATATTATCATTGATCAGGCGCTTGCCTCCAAAAAGAGTAATATTCAGGTCACTGATCCTGGTTGGTGGCTAATCCTACTAAAGTTTCAGGATTGAGAAATGAACGCAACTTATGCCAGCTGTCACATCCATTTGCCACACCTCTTATGATAAACCCAACCAGCTTGCTAAACGATGGGATATAATTATCAAAACACGACTGAAACGTGGATATCTGAATTGATGTATCCCTACCATTTGTACGAATGAGCTTGTCTTGATTTTTGAAGGCTATATTTCTTGTTTGTAGGATGAAGCTGCCCTAACTTACAAATCCGATGTCGAAATTAGCGATAATTGTCACGGTATTAGAAAAACGATCTTTAACAACACAGTCACGATTAGCGTCACACGTCCTTAGATAATATGAATCTTTCAGCAACCCTATCGAACCGCATTGTCAACTCTATGGCTAACGTTCCTGACGCACTCCAAAAACAACGATTAGCACGGATATCAGTTTTGATTTTATGTGTCTGGAAATTCTTTGCAGACGTTAGCCCCTGTTAGGGTGCCTACCCTGTGACCGTCCCAGGGCGCCTTCGTCGTGAGAAAGAAGAAGAAAACCACTTGACTCAGTCCTAACTAGCGGAACTGTTCAAATCGGTTGAGACTTTTTATACCGCTATGTACATGTGCGATCCTAACTCTTTCTCATGATGTGTTGGGAAGGTGTGGACATTGTGTGGTCTGTAAATAACTTGAAACTGTCATCCTAATTGCACCCGTTTTGGAGCGGAACAAAGCTCTATATTTTGAACGCGTCTTTTGGCTTGCCTTGTGAGCGAATACGGGACAGTCGCGGTGCTATTCAGGACCAAGATTTTTGCGTTAACATTTATCGGGATGAGAATCCGAATTCTGCCAAGCGAATTACGATAGCTAAGACGAACCAGTCTACCACTTAAGAGGGTTTACAACATCCCCAAAAGCGGACGTTGACAGTGTGTTTATACACTTGGTCTACATATGCCTGTGTCTTTGATTTCAGGTGCACAAATAAACGTATCGAATCAAATACACCTTTGTGGAGAAGAAAAAAAGTTGATTGTTGAACGCTAACGTAATTTTACAAGTTCACCCATATAAGTTTCTGGATATTGAGACCATAACACATTCAGTCCACGTTTACGATTGTACATATACATCGAACCAGATAATCTGGAACCTCCATTAACACACACTTTTGAGTCGTGGAGACACGAGGTCATCCGGTAGGATCAGTCATCATAGACGGAACACGCCATGGTCTATCAAACGAGTATCGTATTAGACTCAAATGGGTAACCGAGACTAACAATTTGTCTTATTGAATGGAACACATTATTTCTAACATTCTACGAACCAGAGTGAACCTTTTATGGCGGTAGACTGAGATGAGCATTATGTGTGCACTGCATGGAAAACACTTGAAATGTACTGTTAAACTAACAGTTGGGTTGTTTAGCTGAGATCTAGTTCGATTAAGAAAAAGTCGTGCATCTGATTTGTGAAACTGGTACTTATTCTCAATAACTGGTGCATACAAAAGAGTTTCGGTAGTCGTGCATCATTGTCTGAACGATAAGAAACTGACCAAAATTAATCACGTAAGACCAAATCCTACAGCCCAAGCAAGATCCCAAAACAATAGTTTATTTAAATGAATTTGGAAAACAGCGAGTAGTAAGATGTTATGTACAAGAACATTCCGTTCGCTTATCGTCAGTTACTACAACGAACATGGTACACGCTACCTATGATGGACGGACATAACAGGAAGAGGGAGGAAGACATTACGTTTATTAGTCGCACATCAGTGACGTTCTAGTCGCAATGGCATGTTGCTGTCATTGTTAATAATATTGGTATTACTGTGAAAACATCAGGAAACAGGGATCAAAGATGAAATGATGAAAGTTGGTGATCACAGTGTGTTGAAAGTGTTGAAAAACAGAAAAGCAAGCATCAATCTGAACTCTTGGATTAACGTCTGGTGAAGACAAAGGTAAGCGCAGAAGAGAGTGAAAGTAGGTACACCGGCAAAAAGTAGGAGCTCGCAAGGTAAAACAAAACAGACAATCAGTTGTTTTTGTATAAAAGAACAGGGTTAGTCCGACGAACTGCCAAAACCACTGAAAATGTCAAACAATGCCATGATTTTGGGTGGTACATCCACCGTATCCAGCTTCCTTCAGATGTCTAATAATGACACTATGTGAAGTCCCGTTTGTCGAATCAACCAACCCTCTGGGGGAGGTGCTTATTGTTGCCTCTTCCAGGTTATCTTGATGTACGGCCATGTATCTGCTCTCACAAGTAAAACTATGGATCGTGTTAGAGTTGATGATTGTATTGGCGTCGTCACTTCAAAAAGCACGGTTTCTACGGCGCTGTACGCTCGCTTAAGGGCCGACGTGGGTCTGCGTCTGATGGGATTGGAAATATCTGATGAGTAGTGGGCGATTTTGGTTTTCACATGGACTGAACATTACCCGAGGCGATCGGGCAAACTCATCATTACTCACAAGAAAATGTGGCTGAGCGTTCAAATGTGATGATTCAAACGTGCCAATTGGGAAGTCAGTGGCACACTGATAAACATGGTTGTCTCATAAAAGCATGGTCAGAGTTCGATTGTCGACCGTGGCAAGGATATGCACTAGTGACGAGCTTTAATGGGAGCGAAACTCGAGTCTATTGTTTCTTTTCTAAAGGGGTCGTATGGAAAGCCTATGGTAATGCGACAGCTGTGATCAATTATGGAAACGGAAATGTTACCCCTCGGAAAGGAAGAGACATAAACACAAAGATCAAATAGATCGTCGATTGGCCGATACCAGTTTTACAAGATTGGCTTCTTATTACCGGAAACTTGTTCCAAGTTTCGCAGAGATAGCATTCCTACTTCAAAGACTTGTAGGGAATAGAAAAAATTTGTTTTCTGTGGGAAACCATACACCTTTCAATACTCTGAAGAGTGAGCTCAGTTATCCTATCATTCGTGCATTTCCAGACTTCTCGTCACCAATCGGTCTCTTCATACTAGACACTGACACCAGCGATTTGGTTATTGGTACTGTACTCTATCAAAAGTCGGCTAATGGAAAAGTGATGATTACCTGTGTAAATCGTCGGTTTGACAAGCAAGAAAGACGTTGTTGCACTAAACGGCGCGAGACGTTAACTTGAGTGTAATTTCTCAAACAATTCCGCCCTTACCTATGCGGACGACCTTGCAAAATTCGAACTGATCACCAGGCGCCGCAATGGATTCGAAACTTCCAGGAATCGAAGGGTCAGTTAGCAAATTGTCTGGAGTACCTACAGGGTTTGTGAGCGACATTCAACTTGAAGTTAACCAAATCCCCGACTGCTCACCACAGACAAATAGGTTTTCGTGAATTTATAAATAAAATGTGGAGGGTAGTCATTACATAACACAATTGCTTGTAATAGTGGCTCGTCTTGTTCTAACCTACCAGATGTAACAATTCGACGTATTCTAGTGAGTAGGATGCGTATCAACCTAAGTTTGTAGAGTATGGAGACGAAGCTCTTAAAACGATGGTGCTCACTAGACTAGGTCGTTTTAGTATTGTGTACTTCGGGCTAACGAACTGTCAATACATCAATGTCAGTATTGTTAGCAATGACATCAATATGCCATTACATCTTGAATTTCATTGATTTGCGAATAATAAACGTACTGCCTTCGTCTCTCTTCCTGTTATGCCCACCCACCATTTTCGCCGTAGAAAATGATGATAAGCGAACGAAATGTCCATGTACAAGATGTCTTACGTTCCACTATTTGCTTCTTTCAAATCCAAACAAGAATAACATTCACATTTTCGAAAACGATAACCGTATAGGAGATAAGCGTCGCTCGTAACAGAGCGGCCAAATCCATATTAGAGCAAACGAGGGATACGGCATTTCCAAGTCTGAGCGATAACAAAGGTTGTTCCTACCCATACAAACGAGTGCAGTTGCAAATTTGGCACAAAGCAATATTCCATCCAGAACAAAATGTATGATTTAAAAAAATCTGTCACCTGTCTCACTCAGTGAACTCCAATCAAATAAACAGATTTGGACATTTTATGAGTGCATGCACCTATACGTGCGTTGATCGCACACTAACTGGACTGAAAGATTCCGTACATCTGAGTCAGACAAGAGAGTTGACAACAGTCCAGTTTAAAAAGACTGAGGGATGTAGGCAGCAGGAAAAAACCACCAATCTGACATAATATACATACTTATCCATCACGCTCTCACAAGTCAGTGCTGAACGGGGTCAAGCCACAGAGAGAAATAAATCAACGGATGTTTCGTTCAGCCTGTCGTACGTGTCAACTTCAGTTAGAGGAGTCGGCAACGGACGGATGGAACGTGAGCGGTTCGTTATTACACACGTGCCAAGTGGTGGGTTACCCACCCAATTCACATACGCCCTTGGATGGCACGTGGTGTGCACACGTACGCACGTTGGAGCAAGCTGACAGAAGTAGAGCGTGAGAAAACCAAAAGGAGCGCGATAAGGTTAACTTGAGGACAGCTGAATCTGTCCTCCTCAGGTCACTCGAGGCGATGATTCATCAACCTTGTACAGGCTTACCGACCTACCCATCGCTAGCGGGCCTGGATACCCACGATGTGGTCGTCAGCGCATTCAGTAAACACACTTGTCCAACAGAGGCGCGCACACAAATGTACATCGAAGAAAAAGCGTCGCTCAGTATAATATAGAAACACACACACACACACACGCAAGGGTCACACACGAGGCAGCCGGACAGATAAGGCTAAACGGATTTCCGACTGATTACCGCAGTCACGTGGGGCGTGACCTTAGGGCAAGTAGACTCTCGAACAAACGAAAGTATGTGAACGATCGATTTCGTATTCATTTTCGGGAAAACAAGGCTGCCAAATAGGCCTTTAGTTTTATTAAGATGTTTAAAATTGACTGGATCCAATTTGATACCGGTTATATGACTTAATGAACGAATCGTCCAGCACACATGCAAATGGACTGTTCAAGGAGAAGGTGTCACAATCACAAACGTGTGTATACAACATTTCACGACTTTACACAGAAAGCTAAAGGAAAAGCATAAAGAACACATTTGGATGGAACTGGGTTAGGTATAAACAGCTCAAAATAAGACACCGTACGTATGTCAGTGACGGAAACAGCATGCCTAATTCAATCTAACTTTCAGAAGCGGTTTCCCGGAGTAACAAATGCAATTGTTAGCGTTTGTTGAATTTTGATCGCATGCAGCAGGTGCTGAAATATGGTCTTAGTTATTGTCAAAGCGTTGGTGCACCTCGTTTGAGGACAAGAAAAATTGAACGAGACGGGGTAAATTATACACAATTGCAAACTACTCATAGATTGTCAATAGCCTAATTAAATAACGTGATCATAACACTCGGCCGCATGCATAATAGCTGATTGATAATTGGTCCAACATACCTTCTGGAAGTTTACTAAACGGGAGAAACAGCTGGGAGCAGTTCACTTGCTTCTTCTAACTCTTGCATACATCATTTAGTGCCAAACTCTGCGTAATATTTTTTAGGAAGATTTAATGAAGGTTATTCAAAGAAATTTAAAACCAATCATGCTTTACCACTAAACCAGATTGCGTATTTGTCTACGACTGTGACATTCCTAAGATCTTTTGAACATCTTGTTTTTCGCATAATATTGTACATTAATGTTTATCACTGAATCGACACGGTCTAGACCTTTGTGGGAGAAATGATGATATGGAATGACAACAAGGTTTTTGAAGGTATTAAATCTGAATTGATTAGTATAAGTTTGGGTTTAGATGAAAAAACAGTGGACAGGTTCTAAACAACACAACAGAATGATAGATGTCTTGAGGTGTTACAATTCTGTTTAGTCTAACCAGTCGCGTAGAGAAAATAGTCGATTATATATGAGATAGCGAAGGACAACAGGAACACCAACTGAACAGAGACAATTTCAAGGCAATGAAATTGATTGTGCCAGAATCTTTCATGTACAGAGAAGTGATCGAATCTGTGAGCAACATAACTTCAGCGAATATCAACAACTTCGGGTAAGCAACCACACAGTGAACGACATCAACGGGTTCAAGATGTGCTTAGCAATCGAAAACGCCAGGTTATAGCCTAGCTGCTATGTTGTTAGTGTTTGTTGAATCATCCGTTGTTGTAAATTCCGGTCCGTCTCATCAATATATTTGTCCCCGCAACTGCAGATGAACGGGTACATTAGATGAGAAGCGAAATAGTACACTTGGATCACAATCGAAAACATGGAAGGCGAATGGAGAATAACATTCGTAATTCAGCAGCTGGGCGGATACAGTTTAAGTTCGATCCTGTGTGAACAAGAGGTTAAGGGAGACCTACTGTTTTTTTAGACATTTTGATCAGTCGATGTCAAAATCGAACGATACAACGTGCGGTATAGAGTGCCCAGTACTCACAATTTTCTTCGTTTACTCCAGTGGCGTATGACCGTGGTTCAATCCGAACTCTGTTCCACAGAACCAGACAAATGTGTACTGATGATAGCATCAATAATGAAGAAGAATTTCAGAACATTTTGTTGGTCAATGGTTCTCCGAACAAATTTACAGAAACTCGTTATAAACCATAGGTGACCAACATTCACACTGAGACTGTATCTAAGATATAAGTTTGGTTGAATTCGACTTTCAAAGATGATCACACAACAACCGAAATAAGATGAAAGTTACAGTGGATTTTAAATCGTATCTACCTAACTGCTGAATGTGAGTGTTATTATCCATTCGTCTTCCGTGTTTCAGACCGTGATCCAACAGACTCATCTAATTTAACTCACCTGCAATTGCGGTGGCAAGTAGACTGGTAGAACGGACCGGAGTTTCCAACAGAGGATGACGGACCACGTTCTCAAGTGGTTACTGATTGTGATGACGCAACAAACTCAAGCAACGTAGCGCACAAGTCAGGTCCCGACGTTTTCGCTGACTGAGCGTCATAAGTAGTGTTAGACAAACACACATATCAAACACTTACCGCCAGATTTTGATGAGTAAATCACTGCCTGCAGAAACGAGGCGCTTGATCAGAGGATTGACTGATTGTAGAACGTTCGGGTTGAGCATGAAGTCCGCATTAATAGCCGGAGACCAGGATACACTGTTCACACCAATCTGTGACCAAACGAGAGAATATATGCATTCTCAAAAGTGCAACGTAAACAAATTGTGTTAGTGGGTCATAAAAGAAATCGATGTTGATTTTTTCAACACTGCCGAGGTTGATCACCAAACATACAGCTGATTGTATGGGCCCAGCAACTCACATCGCTCTCACGTAAAATCGGACTAACAGAGAGTATTCAGTTCACACGTGTGCTTCGTACGACTCTTCGAAAATAGTGTTCCTTAACATGTGAGCTCGTAGCGATGTACCACACGTTAAACAGTTGGCCTAATGAAACATGACAAACAACTGGCGCTGGCATTGCTCGCTCTCGATTTTGTAAACAGTCATTCTGAGCACAGTGGATCTGCCTGAAAAAGTTGAGTTAAACTCTTGTGCACCATAACATGATAGGTCAGCGTTCAGTTGGACCACATGAGACATATCTGATCTACCAAAACCAATCACATGTAATCATGGATATGATGAACTGACAGAAACATTGCTTCAGCAGTCCATTGTGACTGTGCACTGCGCCGAGTGGAAGAGAGGAACGATGGACCATTGTTGCGATTCGAGACAACACACCAATAAATTAGGGTAACAAAATGTCGAAGCACACAAATATTAACAGTGGGACGATGGTTGTCATGTTTTTTTCCCCAGCATTTAAGATGTGAAACATAAATATGAAATGCGATAATTATCAATCCCCTCAACTACTAATAGCGCATTTAAGAGTTGTTTGCTGTTCTTCTGTGGTTCTACTCACAACAAACCAGACATAAGAAATAATGTACAAACTGTGCTAATCACAAACGAAGTTTCTTGACATTCCGTTGATGGAATAACAGATAATAGGACTAAATGGTTACAGGTCGAATTTAAACGCAGGGAGCAGGCTGATAGTAAGTGATTTAACTCACCGAATGAGCATCCGGGATACGAACAGCATGCCACGCGCCAGCTCCATCTGATGTCAGAATAGAGATAGTCCCGTCAGAACTCGCACACGCCAACATTAGACCGTATGGATGCGGTGCCCAGCAAACGCAGTTGACTGTGAGCGTGAGTGAATAAGACAATAAACTATGAATATAGACAGACCTCTGCAGATGTGGTTAACATTGAGGCCTAATTAGCACATAACTACGTGAGAAGAAAATACATAGTTTAGAAAAAAGGAAGGAAGTGACTTAAAGCAAAGCCTTGTCAGAGCCAAAACAACACACAAGAAGATGTGTGGGTTCGCTGGCTAATAGTGAACATCGTACCAACGGTATCGTGATCGGCCCGAAATGCGTGCTGCTCCGCGAGAACATTTGTCTCCAAGATTTAGATGTGAGATCGATTAAAGAGGGTTCTTAGGAGTATCTTCAAAGTACAACTTAACAGACCAATTCCCCGATACCAGGTACATGCACAGCTTTTTCCCTTTACCCTTAAATAAAGGCATACTGATAATATACTTAAACTCCTGAGGGACTGTCTCTTGTGCCCAACTGTAGTGAAGCAACTTGAGCAGGGTACATCCCAAAAAACTCGCCAGTCATGCTTTAAAAGTTCCTATGGGAGCTCATCTTTGTTCGTAGCTTTTCAATTGCGTTGCTGTCCAATTGTGATGGATTGTCAGACCGGAGGTGCGAGTATTCAAACACTCGGCGGACTATCCCAACGCGGGGGGAGGCACGTTTACAAACCCTCAAAGATCGGATGGCGGACAACGGGGGACAATCGAATGAGCCATCGCTCGACCAGATCGGACTAACGGGCGGGACATGGCAGGCAAAATAGAATGGACGACCAAATCGGAGGCCCGATTACTCCAACACTCGCGGGAATATCTCAACACTGCCGTGGAATACGATCAAGGCCCACTGTAGATAGATGTAGGACAACACGAGCGACCGGACGAGCCATCGCTCAACGAAATCGGACCAACAGACGAAGATTGGCAGGCGGAAACCCCCCGGATAGAAGGCGCCGATTACACACATAAACCGATCAGAAGTGCACACGACGCGTGAGCGGAAACCTGAGGGTGTTGTGGACAGGAATGCTGACTCATAAACGCGAGCGCGCGCGAACCATGCTAACTGGCGTGTTGGACAATAAAGATTGTGCTTTGCTGGACGCCTTTTCGCCACACAAGGTTCCCGTGAACGTCTTCCAAGTTTGGAGTGAGAGTAAGTGTATCAACGGTGGCTTGTTGTGACAGGAGCCAATTACGCAAGCACAAATATTAAGGAGATGTTCCTTGACAAGCTGCACGGGAACCTTTATCAGATGCTGTATGAAGAAACACTACAAGTTATTCTTTCATAAGGCCAGTTGTCGCATCTGCCGCTTCGGTCCAGCACTTCATCCTCCAAAAAATGAAAGGGTTTCAAATGGGGTTAGCTTTGATAAGGTGGTGAGTTTTTACCAGGTTGTTCAACTTGGTGTGGCCGAGCAGTCCACATTGTTTGTCAGGGCAAGTGAGATTAATGGGATCTGGTGCCGACCAATGATTCATCAGGAGGAGGTCTGGCTGCTAGGCAAAGTGATATGAACACAATTCTGACAAGCTCGAACCTAGTCCACCGACCCATCTTGCTACTTTGATGTGATGATCAGGCTTGTGTACTGCATCGATCCGTATGGCTACGCTCACTGAGAATTCGGTCCTTCCAGGTGCAACCATGTCAAACAGGAACAGTTAGAAGGAAAGTAGTTTAGCTCATAAGGTTTACGTCGCACTGGCGACCGTGTAGGATGAGCATATAGCAGAACTACTTTTCTGGTTGCAGAACTTCCGTCTACCGAATCATGAAGAACAGGTATCCCCAAACAAAAACACTCCGATCGCCCAACGGTTGACCGTAACCGCCGGAGTATTATCCAATACG
Source organism: Paragonimus heterotremus (assembly GCA_013368495.1). Lineage (NCBI taxonomy): Eukaryota > Metazoa > Platyhelminthes > Trematoda > Plagiorchiida > Troglotrematidae > Paragonimus > Paragonimus heterotremus. Next base: position 30,095 of record LUCH01000191.1, on the reverse strand, counting down.
GTCGAAAAATACCCGACATCATCCAAAGTCCTGATGCACATTCGAATACATCCACCGTGCTCAGCAGTCCTCAGAATCAGACAGCAATGTCCTATTCACTGCACGCTCGGGCTATGCAATCCCCTCACTACCAAGTCAGTTAGTCTGTCGAAACATTGGCTCCGGGTTGGGACTTCCAAGAAAACCCTACATCCTGTTGTGTCGCATGATGTGTGCTATGTGTCGGAGACACCAGTTTACGACTATAGCACCGCTATCCACCTAAGCTCACCTCTAGATAACTGTCGATCCAAGCGCTTTTTTCTCAGGGTATCTGGTAACGCCGAAGCTGAACCTCGTGGTCAAACTGGAGTAGGAATTGCAGTGAGTTCCAGAGCAGAACAATGTTTACTCGATTCGACCTCGATGAACAGTCACTTATGTGCTATCAGACTCAATACATCGATTCAAGTCTGTCAACGCAAACCAAGACAGCTTTGCAATATTCACCGTATCGACGTACGCTCTATCCGAAAGCTGTTCAAGTGCTATCAAGGATGCGTTCTGCGACACGCTGCTTGCCATTCTGAGGCAAGCTACACACTCTGACATCATCATACTAGCGAACGATTTGAATGTCCAACTTGTTCATCTTTCTGTAGAGGAAAAGCGGCTCTGAAATATATGTGGTGACAATGTCGAGAGACTGTTGCAGCTGAGGTACTGCGTTACATGGGGACCTCGCTGTTTTTCCAAGCCGTGGACATAACTTGATTATGCAGCAATCAGTTACACTTGACACCACTCTGTTAAAGACTATCATCCCATTTAGCGCTACCACACGAACTCAGACAATGGTGCTGTGTGTGCCCATTTTGTTCCATCATCTGCCCAGAGATCATATACTTGTGAATAATTAACTGATATACGAGCGATAGGATTGTAAAGAACGCTTACCGGGAAGCATTAGAGAACAAATAGCCCAGTTCGACTCGGCAACAAGAGCCTGACGAACACTGGGAACAAATCGTAGCAGCTATGAAAAGATGCTGTGAAGAGGTATGCTTTAATGGGGCTGTGTAGTTGTGACAAGGTTAGATATATGTCATGTCGATAAACCTCATGAACAAGCGTTGTTCGATTCCACCTGGTTGTGAATATGGCGACGGCCGTCGGGAACGAGGCGCAAACTGTCCGAAAGCTTGTGAAAAGACCGTGAGCACTACTTGATCGATGGAAAGAGCCTTTTTATCTGGGAATAGCGGAAAACTAGTCTCCCTGATCTATGGTTGTACTGACAGTCGAGTAGGTGTAAATGAGACCATTTGTGAAAAAGATGGCTCACAAAGCATTGGCCAATTATTCCGACTTGACAGGTGAACTGAACATTTTGAGGAACAGTTCAGCTGGCCCCCAACCGGACCATATGCGCGACGGAATCCGACTGATCAGTTATTGAGTTCCAGAGAGCCTGGACCTTAGGTTACTGAGGTGTAACAAGGCTCCTGAACCAGATATCTTCTCTCCTCTTTTCAAGGATGGTGGAGAAAAAAATTGATATCAGAACTGACAAGACTCCTTCAGACGAATTGGGAAACCCAAGTGGTGCCTTGAGATTTATGTTTATCAACAGCAATTCCGGTTTTTGAAAAGAGGGCCAGAAGTCTGTGACAAATACAGAGGCATCAGTTTGGTGTCTGTTGCGTCTAACTTACTCACTGGCTTCATTTTGCGTCTCCTCACTAAGCCCAGATAAAGTCAGGTACGTGAGGAACAAGCAGGATTCCGAACCGGTCGTGGGTGCGTTGTTCAAAACTGGGGTATTTCCATTCCTACTTTCTTCATTGCAGGTAATCCGTTTGACTGTGGAGACCCTCACATACTTGAGTAGCACTAAATCGTCAGCTTGTAATATTGCTGATGAGATCTCAACGAAGATAGCAAAAGCATGAGTTACCTTTGTCGGCCTGCAGTATTGCCGTTGTCCAAAAGATGTTCGGTTGTCGCTGAAGAGAATGGTATATAATGCTTGTGTACGTTCTGTTTCGCTGTATGGTTCGGAAACGTGACCTGTTCGCAACGAAGATACCAACAGACTTGCTGCATTTCATCATCGGTGTCTCCGCCAGTTAGACCACATTAAGTGAATTGATCGCGTGAGCAACACGGCCGTTCGCTGACGCGTATTCCTGAACCCTTGGGATGCGCGATCAACTGACCAACTACTCACGGTGCACAGCTTGCTATGGTTGGGTCACGTACTCCGTATGTCAGCTGAGCGTTTACCGTACCGAGCACTATATACTGAGACCACTAACAGTTGGATGAAATCGTGTGGTGGTCAATCAGCAACGTGGTCACAAAATGTGAGGACCCTGATTGCTCCATTGTACAAAGTGGGTAGGTGTCATCTGCCTGAATGGAGCCCTCGTGATAACTCAAACCACTGGTTAGAAACACTATCCGAGACGGTGGTTTGCCGCAATCAATGATGTACTTGCATTCATACCATTTCTAATTGTTCCGCTCAGTTTTCTTTTGTTATTATTATTTACTCTATAACCTTTTCAACAGCTTTTCTTCTTCCACGTCACTGTTGAGGTGAGTGGTGGCTAGAGCCACAGTACATTCTAGTCAAGCTCATGGCTGTTGTGGTGATGACGCATGTATTACCTACAAACAACTATTATTCAGGGATCTTAAAAACTGTCAATCGCATATTTTTTCTTAATAGTTAACTCTGAAGATTATCTTGTTACGACTGCATTTCAGATGACAAATTCAATCTGTACAAGACTGGTGACTGTAATATAGTTATATAATATCAATATTAGTTGACACGTGCAAAACAGCAAGGAGTGACAAACGTACCACAATGAGAAGTATAGCGCGAAGTGAAACAGAAAACAAATGTTGAGGGATAAAGAAGAAAACGTTACAACGATGCACAGAAAAACTAGCAAACACGAGTGTCACTGACTTCTATCTTTCAACATATCAGACAGCGTCCTCAACCAAAAGTGTTCAGTGTCCTTCGGAAATTAATAAGGAAACCGGAGGCGTCCTATTGAAGCAAGCTCCGGAATGAGTACCTTCATACCCCAAACCCAAATCATGCGCTGCCACTCGTCAAACGTAGTCAATCCAACGAAACCTAGGAGACGAGATCAATATGCTTAAGAGTCGACAGAACCTATCCTTTCGAAGACACATCGGCGAACTTCGTCATTACTGACATAGTGCTCTCACCACACGCCACTAATGCTTTGGAAACACTGATGGTCGAAAACGGAGATTCTATGAACATCCTCCACGCGAATCGACGAGATCTCGGAGCCGTATATTAGGATTGCTCTAACGGTGACATTGTATCCTCAGCGTTTCACAGAAAGACTGACATCATACTGGCGCCACAGATGGTGTAAGTTGATAAACATCATCCGAGCCTTAGTTATACGGTCTCCGATCTCATCAGATATCCCATCAGTGTTGATACGGCTCCCAAAATACATAAACTTTCCGACCACTTTCAAATGCTTGCCATCAAAAATAAGAGCAGGCACAAGTCTGTTAATCTTGCAACACCACCTTGCACGCAGTAAGTGTAACTCCTATATCAAACCGACGAAATGAAGCCTCTAATCAGTTTGAGATGTTCTGAACTCCCTATGAACTCTCACTGATTAGGACAATGTCGTACTGCATACTGTATGTCTCAAAGTCGAGTTGCTTGAGAGTAAGTCCACATCATCATATTCACAGTCTATCGGGGTACTACTTAGGATTTCGTCTACTGCAAAGTTGCATTGGAAGGTGGGGGGCTGGACAACCTCGTCACACTCCGCTTGAAATGTTAACGGTTGGCGATATGCTGCCATAAGCCCTAATCCTTGATAGACGGTCTCAGAGTTCAGCTCTATCAACCGAATCGAATGCCCGTCTGATGTCCAAGAAGACAACTGTTGGCCTTCTCTATGAATGGCGGAGTTCAACTATCTAGTGAAATGTGGAGATGTGATCAGTGCAATCACGGTCAGGGTGAAACTCAGATTGTCCCTCACAGATACGGTTCTCGCGCGTTTCATTTAGTTAACGAAGTACAATGATTGCGAGCAACTTTGATGCAATGGGAATCAGATTAATCCCTCTATGATTTACACGCAAAGTAGATGAGTCCTTTTTGAAAATGAGGACGAAGTTAGCCAAACCCCAGTCATTTGGAACAACATCAGTGAAAAAGAGTTTCTGAATTAGGACCGTCAGCTCTTTAACTAAGGATGGACCTCCATATGCGCAAACAGCAGGAATGAGTTCGTCTAAGCCGGGTACCTTATGGCGTTTTAGAAACTTAATCTTGAGAAAGACTTCTGTTTACGAACACAGAGGAACGCCAACAGATCAATGAGTACAGATGAAGCCCAAAGGCGTAATGAATTACGCGGGTGGCCAGTTTAACTACCACTGGAAATGCTTAGCCCAGCGTCATAAGCGTCGTTGCAGTCTATGAATAGGTCCACCACTGGCTTCGCAGATTACCTCGTTCACGACTGACTTTCTGTTACCAGTTGCTCGGATGAGATGGAAAACCTTCCGAGAGTTTCCGGTAGCAGGAACTTGTTCCATCCCTAAAACGCATTGTGTCCATCAAGCTTCGCGATTATCTCGCAGTTGTTTCTGGCGAGTAGCCTTGCGAGTTGAGTTTTACTCATTGTTAGTTAGACTAATCCGTCGAGGGTAGAGAAGTTCCAGTGATCGCATACAGATTCAACGGTTGGTTGTTGAATGAATAGTAGTGCCATACGAAGCAGCATTGCACGCCGTATATGAACCGATTTTGTGCTTCAATGTCATGTGATGGGTGGCGATCTAGACTTGAGGTAAGCGCACGGTGGTAAGCATAAAACGCCTGTGGTCCTGCTGATATACATACGTCAATTTGTGGGTGACGGCAAAGTGACCTCCCAACAAAACGCAAAGCGAACTTAGCTCATACCAGTGCATGATAGAAACCCACACAGTTGCTCCAGGTTGGCTAATCGTCTTGGAAATATTTACGCCACCGACAGCTGACGGTCATGTGGTCAAACTGTGTCCCCGATTGACTTGGCGATGGAGGTCGCCAGATGGCGCATTGAGGTCTGGAATGTGGACAATTAGTACTTGACACAAACAGACCGTTATCAGCACAGAGCTGCAACAAACGTTCACCGTTGTTGGTTCGACGAGTAAAGTAAGAAAGCGAGCTACCTAGGTCATGCTCGTCAGCGCTTAGTTTGCCTACTTGAGCGGCTAAATCTCCAGTCAGTACTACAATGTCCGTCCAAGGCACGGTGTGTAGAAGGTTAGTGAGCTTGTGACAACAAAAAATACCTTTGACTGGTCTGGACTACAGTCTGTACGGGCATATGCTGTAACAATAAACAGAACGTTTGTGACGAACGCCCCTCGATGCTCTAACCGTATTTTCGGGTCTGACAGCGCAAAGACGGCTATTGACGAGTATACTGTTAAGCAGTGCCCTCTATGCGCATAAACCTACAGCAACTCCAACACCGGCTTGGTCAGATAGACTGGGTCGCAGGGTGTCCAGACAGATCCACACTGTACCCGGATGGTGAAGCCGCTGATGGAGATTGGAGATGTAACACTGAGCTAGAATCCTGAGACTGTGTTTCAGAAAGACAAAACAGATATAAATGGCGAGGGTCGCCAAAGTACGTGTAACAGCAGCCTGCTGAACTATTTGCATGTGTTCAAACATCGAGGGTTGGCAGCTTAAATGGTGTTTCGCGGGAAGAATGAAGGCATGTGTCCTTCACGCAAAGGAACCCTGATGTTTGATACATTAATGTTCCGGCACTGAGAATGAGGTTCGCAATTTTATTCCGGTTGTTAAACGGAATAGGGCTGCTGACTCAGATGATCTCATGCCGGCACTTTTCAAAGAAGGTTGAGAGGAGTTAGCAGTGGCTTTGATTCAGTTGTTTCAAGTTACGTGGACGAGGGAGACCATCCCTCTGTGACGGGGTCACTCGATAATAGTTCCCATATTCAAGAAAGGTATCAGGGGCTCTTGCGAATGCCATAGAAGAATTAGGTTGACAACAATAATTATCAAAGGTCTGGCATCCACTATACGTCGTCCACTCACTGCAGTTCGAGAGACAAACATTAGGGAAGAACAGGCAGGGTTTCGATCTGAGCATCATCAACATCATCATAGACCTCAATACATCAGTGGTTCACACTGTTGCTTAACTGCCACACTTTCTCTCACCATAATTGCCACAGATGCCCGTTCTGTGCGGGCATGTATTAAATTTTTACGCTTCGCCAAGTTTTCGAACAGCGTCAGGAAAACTGCTGGCAAATAGTTGCCGTACTTCTCGACTATAAAAGTGCGTTCGATTCGGTGGATTCACCGACATTTGTAGAGGGGTGTGCCGACCAAATATGTGAACATACTATCGGTACTTTATTCCCAAACTTCAGTTCAG
>LUCH01000190.1:245437-282827 GCA_013368495.1 Paragonimus heterotremus | reverse complement strand
ACAACGAAAGCCGCGGCAAAATATAGTGAACGTTAATGGATATTCAGGTAAAAAGACGGTTACCAGATTATCCTGAAACGAGTAAACAAACGTAATAAAATAATGAGGTTCACATTGACTAGGAGAGCTATGTACTGAAAGAAATGTGTTAAATTCTGGTTGCCATCTCAATATGTCTCCAATATGTCGTTTAGGCCCGTAGAGTTGATGCCAGCTGTTCCTTAGCAAAAATGAGCTTTCCGCACTTAGTTTTTTTTATAAATGCCCACAGGATGAAAGACCAGTAGTAAGTCTGTTGCGGCACTATAAGCTAAGATGGATCAACAATCAGATAAACGAACCTACATTTCAGCAGTCTGACTCTACACACGTATTCCGCTTTCTACTTCTTCATAGTTTTCTCAGCTTGAAGTCGTTAAGCCATTTTTTTGAAGTTCTTTCGAGCAGTATCTATCCTACACTGATATGCGTCACCGTAGTTAGACCACAACTTCGGAATAGTTTGATACTGTTCAGCTCGCTTAACAGCGCGGGCAAAATTGTGCTCTTTCAACCACAAAACAACTTTCATTACGACGCGAAAGTGCGCTCTAAGCAGTTCTCAAATGTCTCTAGTTTTCTGATCGGACAAGGATTTGTAACACACGGAAGGCCGCGATCTACTCCGCACCATCCGTTTACGCATCTCATCCGCGATAACAGGGATGGACGAATGCGAATGCGCTTGATGAAATGAATCGCGGAACGAGCAGGTTACTTGGGAGACAGAAGTGTTCCACAATTACAGTCTGCTCAAATCGAAACGCACTATCTAACCCTGTAGGCATGGGTGAACAGGTTCAGTGTGAAAATACCACTGGACGGGCACATACGTAAGAGACAATTGACACTAGCATTTTTCTAACCACAGACGTTGGCTGTTGCTGTATTGATCGCTATTCCATTACGCAATCCGACTTTCTGTCCAAAAAAAATCCGTGCAAGCCCTGCAGTTGCCATGGCCAAGGGTCAGACTATCAGTCGGCATTCCCACCCAAACTCCAACCCATAACTTCGTGACGTAATAATGTGTGGAACTCCAAACCACCCATCGTTAACACTGGTGATTTGCCCTCTGAGTGACTGACCTTTGGTGTCCTAGATATTTTGTAACGTTCCGCTTGATCCAAGGACATTCTGCTAAACTTCTTTTTCCTGTGTACACACTGTTTTTGGTTTTGCTGAACCTACATAATTGTATTGGTCTGATGATGAATTATCGAAAACAATTGTTCATCAAGTTTACTCTTTTACGGTTCGATGGGAGTTTTCTTGAGATTTCATTTACCATTGCAGTAATAATGTTGTTTCACTATATTTCAGTCTTCGTTGTTCACATGACTGATTTAAAATACTACAACGCCATTTCTCACTGACCAACACAGTGACGGGAAAGCACAAGTAAAATTTTTTCGCCCTCTTGCGATATCCTATCACCCTATCTGTATCACCACAACAAGAACGCTTTCGGTGAATCGCACAGTACATCCAAGTCGTTCAGCACACCAACATGGGCATATTAATGATATGCAACTGACACTACTCTTCTTCAAATGCTCGAATTTACCATAATATGCGATTTTTAATTTATTTCGATTTTGTTGAACCGTTACCCGATATTCGAAGTGTAGAAAAATGTTATTTTCCTTCAAAGGTTCACTCAAAGTCATCAGTCTATTTTTACTCTTTTCTCTCTCTTTTCAATCCGCAACTTTGTAATCTAATGCGCTCGAAAATACCCACTGACGTCATGAGAATGACAAAGTAGCGAACAAGACTTGTTTTCCGTGTTTGATCATCAGGCTAATTACAACACAATAAATATGAAAACAGTAACTGGGGTGAGTAAGGGAAACGGTCAATGGAGGTTATGGACAGCGTGTGTTATCATATTCATTGTGTTGTAATTAGCCTGATGATCAAACACGGAAAAACAAGTCTTGTTCGCTACTTTGTAATCTAAGTTAGTGAAAGTCACTACATTTGTTTTGTCCCTTTGGGTCAGCTCGTCATTGACTGGGCCTTTTGCTTTGTATGCTGATCACGTTCCTGGTACCGATCTTGTAATATTCATTAGTCATTCGTCACCATACGCTACTGTTCCAACTGGTTGGGTTTAAAACGAGAATCACGATGTAAGTTTGTTACACTTCTCAGGTACGTTTGCTTTCTCAAAAGAATCTCAGCAGATAAATATAGTCAACGCCTGTTGGACATTCTGGTATCAACGTAAGTTGACTTGCTAAAGCCTTTCAAATTATTTGAATTGATTCTTCGCTTGCAATTATCAATGCAATATCTTCTGGCAAAACTTCGTACATGTTCGTACAAAGTCAACAGACACTGTATCACCACATCCAGAAGCTGTATCAGATTCGGAAAGCGGAGGAGTTGACCTGTTACGTTGAGGCTTTAATTATATGCATAAACATGAAAAACAATACCACCTGTTTGGAAATATCACCAATTGCAATAAGATCTTCTGCAGCTGTGAAACCATAGAGAGCACTTTCGTGGAAAGTGTTTCGGTGCACAAAAGCAGGTGTGCGTAAGGTGATGTCAATAGCTCATCTATCAACTGGCTTGTCCCGAAAAGTCTGAGAATATTCTGACTTCCCGCCGTAGACTCTACCTACATCAGTATCCAATCATAAATTAAGCGAAACTCGAGCCTGGCTTCTCAATAAAACATATTCTCGCTGAAACGACTGTACTGATGAAACGGATGTGGTCAGTAGTGATCCGTGCGGAGCTTATCATGTGGATATTAGACAACTCCAAGCAGACCAGCGAGAAGGGAAATATCGACAGAAGCAGTCTTCCTAACAACATGGCACACTTTGATTATATGAAGTTTGTTTTCCAAGTAGATCGTAGTTCGGAGTTCAATTGGATGAAGTTCAAATGAACAACGGTTCATCTAATCGTAACCCCCCTTCACGTTGAGATAAACCAACGCTTTCAGTGTTGTATTAGTTCGTGTGCTCCTTTCTACTGTCATGACAATGTGCAGACGTAACGCCTCGAATAGCTTTGTTCACCTCGCATGCGCTTTTTCTACTGTGATTAAATTACTCGTGCAACATTACACACTTTAAGGGCGTGAGTAAATCAGTATGAAGTGAGACGCAGATGACGAGTGTCGGCTTCAGTTGCATTTAAGCACATCGCGGGAGAGGGAAAACATGGGCAGTGAGGCGTACAAAAACTGACTTTCGCTAGACTGCTCAATGGTTCAACCAACATTACAAATACCAGAGTAGGACGATTTTCTTTATGAATTTCAGCCCTGCACTCCCTTCAGGTTGAAGTACACTGATGTTAATAGTTTTCCCTATGCACAGTAGTCAGAGACACTCTCTGTTAGATCACTTGGAGATTTGCGTCACAACACTGTAGCTGTTGTTTGGGGAATTTGGACAGGACAGAAACTTCCTTCCGTTCCACTGAGCTCATATAAAACAAAAGTTGCTGGTGCTCTTTGACAGCAACGAACTCCAAAATCTTCGTGGTTGTGAATCCGACATGTTTAAACGGTAAAACAAAGCAGCAAATGACAACTATCAGGATGCTTTTATGTGTTCAAGTTGAAGCAGATTGTTCATCTAAGCCACATCAATCTTCTTGCCAAATGGTGTAATCAATGCTGAGATGAGTATCTGATACGAGGTTAACGTACAATACAGTATTCATTGCTTGGTTCCTGATTTTAAGGCTGAATAAATGCGACATTCAAGTCCTAGCACTTTGGAAAGCAGTTCTGTTAGTCACCGTCTCTTTAACAAATTATCAACATATTAAGACTTAAATGACGAAATATCTGTGCTGCTTTGTTTTATACACGTTGCAACAAATATGGTGTTATTTCTATCATGGACACAAACTTTCGAGTTGATATGTAGGCCAGCGTGTGTTTCACACTACTGTAGCCCGCACTGAAGCTCACTAACGTCGTTTCAGATTCAGTTCACGTACACAGTGTCTAGATGATAATTAGATGTTTTTTATGTATGTAAAATTACCATCTTCTTTGTTGGAAATAGGTATAACGAAATACTCCACTCTAGTTCCTTTCTGATGGGGAATTAACATGTTGTCCGTGTAATGCATTTGTTGTATTATTATTATTTTTTTAAATGTTGTTTTCTCTTCGTGATTGTTGTCCAAGCTACCAGGACGAAACAGTAGACAGTTAAAAATATACAGGTGATAAAGTCTGTTAAATCTGAAGTACATATCAAGTACATATATTGATGGTGGTTAATCGATGGAAAGACAGATTGTGATTTGTTGTTCATCTTTCAGTTCACACGTAACCTTGAGTATCGTACCACAAGTAAAAATCGATTTAACTTCTAAGAAAGTAAAGGCCTTACCTTCAAATTAAATATTTTCTTTAAGGAATCCAAGTACTTCTGTCGCTGCTTAGTTGAATGAGTCTTTTTTCATCTTACAATTGTGTCATTTCTGTAGTTCTATCTTCCAGCATTCTAAAACAACACTCGTTCTGTTTAGTTCCGACATGTTGAATTACAAACATATGCTAGAGTGCTATACACTTATCCGCTATGCGTTTCTACACCACTTCGACACTATCCTTCTAGTTATTACAATAGGCTACATATTTTAACGAGTTCCTCTATCTACCGATGCCTCCTGAGCATTTAAACATCAAATTGCTGAAGTGCGTTGGAGAATTCAACAAGAAAGTGTCTCAGTCGCCAAGCATAGGCGAGAACACCGATTATCAAAATATTTCTGCTTTGATGCGAAATTTGTTATAAACAGTGGATGAGTAATCCATGAACGGTGAATTAGTTCGACAATTACGTTCACCCATTCAATGAAACTTAAGCCTACGAAGAAGAATTGCATGTCAATTGAAACAATATTTACACTCTCCCGGCATTTGTTTTGAGCAGCTAAATTCCATTACCCAAAAGTACCTTGCCGTATAATGAATTAAAGTTAAGATGCATCAGTAGACATATCTGCAAATATATATTAGCAGGCAAGTCGTCCACGACTGCGAAGAAGATTCCTAACATTGAATTATCATAGGAAGATGATACTTCTCCACTTCGAACCGACAAACGTCTTGTTGCATTAATTAGGTTAGACTACTGTCAGACTGAAATCGTAGTACCCGACCTATTTCGGAAGCGATCAAAACAGCTAATTCTGTTGGCGTCAGCTGGCACTGCGTTCATCAGTCCGCGTTCAAACGTATGTCCACAGAACCAGTGAATGGTTAAAATTTACGATGGAAGAGTGTTCGCAAAAATAGGTGTAAAATGTGACTGTGCAGTTTAATTCCTTCGCATAAAAATCACACAATCTTCGGTCTTCACTGATCGTCAGACGCATGTTGGCCAACGGTCACCGGATTACTTTGTAATCAGTGGTTATAACAATGATAATAATATGCTAGTCCAATCCGCATTTTCTGCCTTCTGCCGAAGCGACAGTGTTTAACTGCCTCAGTCCAAAATTATGTATACAAAAACAACTAAACTTGTGTTATACGCTCTCTTGGACCTGGCACTTTTGCTTTGGCTCACATATCCCATTTGCCGTTTTATTTCTTCGCCCCCACCTCCGTAGTGGTCTGTGTATTCCTGCTCCGTTTTCCGTAATGGAGATGTAATTTGGTCATCCAAAGATGTCTGTCCTTAACTGTACGACAACCCACAATTTCAACAGACACGCAAGTCAATAAAACAACCCTGCCCAGCCAGCCTCACATGTAGGTACAAGCTACGTGAATGTTGAATTGTCCGAATGGCACCAATTTGAAAAAGAATAATGTTCTAATAATTTGTTTTTTATTCAACCAAGTGTTCAACAAAAACCACGTCACAGACAACAAAGATAAAGGGTCTGCAAAGAAACGGAGACAGAATTTGGATAAATATTGGAGATTTCAATCATTATATGTTTATTGTGCGATTAACACCAGATCAGTAAAACTCTGTTTACTTTACCTTATTCAATAGGCCGTCATCATTGTGCTGCATGATGTAGCGTTTGAAAAATTGCATACATGGATTGTAGTTCCAAAAGTACTTAGAGAAACATAAGAACTATTCTTGTAAAACCGTGTTGATAAATAGGATTCACTAATTAGGTCGTTGAGTATACAATGTCTATTAATCATGAGAATGGATTGAAAAATGGTTACTTTCTGAAGCTGCATGTTTGGAGACGCTATCTCTGTCAACCGGCGAATGTTAAGCAAAAAACGTGCTCATTTCGATGCTTCACACAATCTGTATTTCGGATGCCGGTGTATATTGATTAATCAAAGTGTGATGTGCTAAATGAAGCAGTGCGATGCCGTCATAGTTATATTCTAAATGGGGTTGCTAGCTGGCACCTCTATAATAATTCCTGGAATTTTATTGGAAAGGAATATTATTAACCAACATCTCTAAATACACCGTGTTAACTAATTGTGTTCACCCCGCCATCCATATTTCTGCTTCAAACTCGTTCTCGTAGGGGTGTTCATCTTAGGTTAACAGCGAGGTTGTGCATAACTGAAAGCAGCCTGTGGTCACTGCTTTATATTTAATCGCACATTTTATAGATATTCATTTTGTTCAACACTCAAAAAAGATAGTTTCACTCATGCTGTTAATAACGATGCAAGTCAAATAATAAATCAAACATTTTCTTACAGTCAAAACTGACATAAACCAATAATTGCGTTGTTTTGTCACCGTAACGACTACCAGCATGCTCATACTTTAAACACGATTAGTAATTAAGGTCATACTATGGAAGTAAACACACACTTGATATCGATTACCTGCATCCCGAAACACCATATTTGGGGCAGCGACTTTAACTGAGCAAGAAAGATAATAGCGAGCATAAGACCGTATATATTTGTTATTCCACAGAATCTGTTAAGAGCGCTAGCATATCTAAGACAAATACTTGTCAACTAGCCAATACTCAGTTACGAGGCTATTCAATAAAATTACCACGGCATACTCCCATATACTGCCACAAAGATAACAAGCAGTCGTCGCATCGGTTCTCACATTAAACATTCCCGCCAACTGCAACTGAGAAATCTGTTTTTCTCCAATTGAACTTCCTGTGCGAACGGAGCTTTGAAATTTGAACCACTGATACAATAATCTGGAGACCTTTTTCGAGTGATGGGCGATATTAATAGCAGATAGACAGTTGCTTAAAAAATGATAGAACTGTATTCTATTTTCACCTGACCTTATTTTGAACGCTATGACACTCAGTCAGCAAAGCAGATGGTGAGAGTCCACGAGCCTTACTCAACTACTCTCCAGGTCTCAGAATTAACTTTGTAAGATTATGAGGAGTCTAGAAAGAAGAAGGAAGTTCCTTTCTGGAATTGCGAAAAAATACAGTCATCTTGAAGTCCTACAACCAAACTCTACGACTGACGACATTCTCGGTTTTTTACAAAATGTTCTTTCGGAAATCGTTTTCGTCAAAGACAGGAAGACGGCACAACTATGGAAAAACTGCAGCTTACGGTTTCCAACAGTGTTCATGTAGATTTCTGGTGAGCATTTCGTAACTATTCATCTAACTGTTATTATACCGAATCTAACGGGACTTTACATAGTTCACAAGCTTTTTAAACAGAGCATATGCGCACTTATTTGTGATCATTTATTTGTTCTAAACAACTCCAGTTTCGAGTTGTTCGATATTTACGCCTCGTTCTACATACCTTCGCTTAATCGCCCTTATGGCAATATAGAAAACAAATATGAGTACTCGTTTAACATAGTGATCAGTATAAACCCCATCCATAAAACGGAATGCAGCTCCTATGACTTTTCCGTTTCACATGCTGTGTACCAGCTGATCTGTAGTTGCAGTAATATTTATCCAGTCTACAAAGATCGATAACTGGCGCACCGTGTAATAGAATACTTCATAAAATGAATAACACAGCGAAGTAAAACTGCCAATCCAATAAACATATGACTCGAACTTTTACTTCGTTGAGACGTGCATCACATTTTGAAAACAACATATCAGGTGGATACCGTGAGCTGATGTAATTGTTCAATTCAGTCATAAATTGAAGTTAATAGTTTTCAGCGAAGTAATGTTGATCCAAATACTAATGTTCTCAGATCAAAGTACGTGTTAGGATTATTTTTAGAAAGTTTCGGAATTTTATTGGCTATATAACGTGACATTTTCTCACCGGCTGCTATTGCGCACCGGTCACAGTTTACTATGCGTACATGAAGATTTTCGAACTAGGTTTTGCTCAAAACATATGAACATAGACAAACCAAACGGCACATATTGTTTTGAATACCACATATGCTGGAGATGGTAAGCAGTAGCTCAAGTATAAGCCAAATGCCTGGTTGTTTTCGGATGTTATGTGAAGGTTGCTTTAAAATATTTGGGAGGTGAATGTTTAGGCTGGATGAAATTATTGCGACCGGCCTCGGTAACACATCAAGGTGGAATAGGTCCTTGGTAAATCGTATTCAGACGGAATGAATGAAGCGGTCAGCTTGTTCAGTTATTGAGAAAATCACTAAGCGAGCGAATTAATTCGACGTTCTGATACTGGTGCGTCATAATTATGCTCAACTGGAACCATGGAACAAGCAATGGATGAACGTTTCTGAACACATAACGTGGAACATTGCATCCGACTGATTGATTTCCGTCCGGTAAGTTGGTTGAGAAAAAGTGGACGGCCTGAATGAAGTCGACAAGGATGTCACATTGCATTAGTTTTGTTGACTACGTGGAATCGCGTAGAAGACTTGAGACAAATTTTGCCAAGCTCAGCTTGCCAGACTGCTTTGAATCCAATGAAGTTGTGTTAATCCGTACACGATGGGTTCTGTTGAATTACGAAAGGGACTATTTATATAACCTCAAGTACTTTCGAACGACGTTCTGTCTGTTCACGCACAAAGGAGTTGAAACACCATTTACACATTTTACTTGTACTCTGAAAGTGAAATTCATCGATTAATATATGTGTATATAAATGATGGCTGCGCAACAGTTACTGGCACAATAGTTTACAGAACCCTCAGTAAAAAGCTTGAAACCTGTTAACTGAAAGCATCCATTTATGGGTGCATTAAATATATGCAAAACGCTGATGATACTGCGTGGATGACAAACAGATTACTGTGACAAAAATCTGTCGAATTTCAGTTGATCCAATTACCCTCATGTTAAGACCGGAAGGAAAACAATATCTACTAATCAGCTGATCAGGACGCGCACATATGACGCTTAGGGAATAGATTCACCCCAAGGAACTAATTTGGGGAAGATCATGAAAAGGTCACCATATCTAATTTAGCAGCTTCATCAAGCCTGTCTAACCGATGAAATGAGGATGAATATACAGAGTATGATTTTCATAATTCCCGGTCTTGTGACTGGTTGTCGATATCGACCCCTATAGAAAGAAATGCAGAACACCTAGATGTCGCTGGTGAACACAAAAAAAGGAACGGTTAGTTAACGCTCAAATATAGTAGGCTTTTTGAAACAATAAACGCAACATTGGTATTAGCATCTACACAACCTACAGCTCGTCGAAGATACATAGTTATTTCAACTCAAATTTACCATCAAGCACATGGCTAGAAAAAAGTTCTGTTTCAGCCAATTCCTTTTGTGTATAATTGGTGATCTACTTGTGCGCAACGGGCCACGTGGCCCTCACTGCGGGGCGCTGAACCAAACTTTTCGATGCGTTTTTTCTACATGAAGGAATAGTCAGCCCAATAAGATAACTGTTAATACATTAGTGTCAAAACTGGCTGTTTCCACTTAGACGGTTGAGAATTTGAAATAATGAGTACAGAAAAAACAATCTGGCACCTTTGAATACTTAATTATGGATGTAGGCCGATTGAACCAGACGAAACTAGGTTGTCTGAGGCTGTACGCCCAGAGGTAGTATGTGTACGTTTTTCGTTCACCACGGCATACCTTACATATTTGGACCTGTTACATTGGAGCCATATTTCCAACGCATCTATATTTCTTCCTTAGTTTTTTGTGAATTCTGTCATAGTCATTATTTTGACGACTTCCCTCAAATGGATATTCAAATGACATTTGGAAGTTTGGCCGATAATTCAAGAAGTTGTCTTTAAACGTTTAAAAAATGTGATGTTGAGCGTTTTTTGCTTTCGATTGCAAAATATTGCGGGCGTCTTTAGTTCGGCTACTGGAAACGTTTCTCAGTTGGTGAAGGCTAAATCAAAGCCCTTAAGCTGTAACTTCAGCGGAAGCAAACCAAATAAGTTATCCGCTTTTATTTTTTGTCTCACCGCTGCGTTTTGTAGGCGAACTTTAATTTGATGTCTGTTTCAAAACCCACAGAATAACGATCGGTTTAAGTTGAAATCAAATCAGGTTTTGTTTGTCGTAATGACAGACGTTTTCAAATAGTAGGTTCAGGAAATTCGTAGTTTTGTGTGAGACACTAATTTCACCATGTTTTCACTGTTGTGATGATAAATACAACAGTCTTACCGGTATTATAAGCAATTTTAGGCTAACTAACTTTCATCAATCCAAATCAATTCGTAACTCACATGCCTCCCAAGCATACTTAGCTGTGAAGGAATAAAAACATTTAATATTCAACGAGAAATTTCTTGAAGACAAACGACGACGGCCATAATATAATTATTTTTATATGCTCTTCGGTTTTTACCCAATAAATGTCTTCTTTACGACTAGTAAGCTAGTTCACGAAGCACAGATTTTGGCGATAAACAGAACTATTTCCACAACAGGTAACATGAATAGTTCTTAAACGTATTGACGAATGTTAAATTGCATGCGACGTAACTATATAAGCGTTTTTAATTCTTCTCGAAGTATATTTAAACAAGCACGTTCATAGTGTCTCTGACCTCTCTGTAGTGATGTACTTTGTGATTAAGCCACTGTTGTCAATAAAAACGTTCAGGAAAGGTAAGTACCCTTTTTTATTTCAACTTGCAGGGCTAATGCAATTCTGATGTATCACATTTGATGAAAAAGTTACGTTTTTTTAAATTTTCATGTAATAAAGTCAGCTCCAGTATAACCGTCCATATACAGATGTGCTCCATTTGGTGAATCAACATTTGTGTTCCATTTCGGTTTTATAAGTTTGAAGTAGAAAAATTGAGAAGTCAGCTTCATCTCTTTCGAAAATTCGCTCAGAACGTTTTGCCTCCTGTCATACTACCTGCCAAGATGTCCTGTGACTCTTTTCTTCGGCAGTTTGATTATGAAAGTGGCGTGCTGATGTAATCGTGTACGAGAAAATCACATCATTCTATGAAACGTCACAGATTCATAAGCAAATCACTCTCAATGATATGACAACTGACCAACGCTAATATCCGCAATCCATTGTCCAATAAGTCCTGGAACAATACAAAACAAAAAATAGTTTTCTAAATGTACCTGACCATATAATACTGAAATAACAATTAGTATACTTTGATATAGACTTAAGCGGGTAGCAAACCTTGTTTCCTTTCGATCGGTCAACTTGATGCTTTCTCAAATAGATTAACACATCCAACAAATTCGTTTCCCAATCACTAATTATAAAATTATAATTATATAATGACTTATTTCAGCGATCCTACTGGATATTTAACAGAAAAAGTGATGGGGTAATTTGTGTACAGTTCAAAGACGCGAGCCAAAAAGTGGCGTCCACTAGCTTCGGCGCGCCGTCCTGGTATACATATCTCCGCAGTCAAAGCCATCAGTCAACATGTCATTTCATGACAAAAGCGTTGCTAAGCAACCACTCGTTTCATCCTAATGTAGCGTTCAACGTATAATCTGAATTAAAAATAAAACCGTACTCTTTGGATCTTTTGATTTGGTCTCGTTCTGATAAACCCCACAAATAAACAGTCTATCATTAGAGACAGAATTCAGCAGCACATATTCCGGCTTCACTGTACTACTGAGAATGAGAGAAATCTCAATAATCCTTTGACTGGCAGAGTCTTAATACAGTATAGATGAAATAGAAACGTAGAGGAAATTGTATTGTTGGTAAAGCAATTTATTGATCATTATTATCCAAAGCGGAAGCCTTGTTAACCTGTGAAACGAATGAACGGCATACGGCTAAAGTGAGGAAGACGTTGTACAACACTGTCATAATTAGCAAAAGCAAGCTTAAGACAGCTGCCGATGCATTTCAACAGCACTCTCTACATAACTTGAAGCGCTCCAAAAATGCACATTCATATGAACTGTACTCAAGCGCTGTCATGGTCGACTTTAATCACGTCCATCTGTCGAACCACCATAGTTCCACTGGTTCTATATCCGTGGCGCAAATTTGTTCATATCCCAGTTCCTTTTGTCATCTGAAGTGGTTGCTATTAACTGACCACATTAACTTTTTGGCTATTTCGCCCTGATAATATCGTCCAATAAGGCGTATTAATTTTATATGTCGTTGAGCATATCTGAACCATGCATACGGATCTTCGTGATAACCGACCGATCACCAATTCATGGAAAATTTTATTCGTGCTTTATACTGGTTTCCATATTGTACTATATATCACACCAATCAGGATATTATTATTCATTCTCGCAGGCACGTTTCTGGGTGTAATCCAAAGCGTCATCAGAGATAAAACTGACGTTTTTCTTATAGTTAATATCTTACTTTTCAACCTTGCATCTGAAAAAATGGTGGTGCAATGTGTTTGACGTTTAGTTTTGACCACCTAGCAAATTTAAAAATTTCTACGGTTATCCAATACACGTCGTCTTGAACAACTTCACAGGAAACCTTATTTTCCCATCACACTTTAAAGAAATAATGTGAACATAAAATTCAAACACTTCGAAATCACAGTGAAACAGGTCTACGCTCTAGCAACTGATAATCTGGTTGTGCACAGTGCGACGTCAATGGTGCATCGTCAATAAGGTTATCTCACGATGGTTGATGAAATTCAAATTCCGAGTTGAAGAAATATTCGCTGGTGATCAATTTCAACCAGAGTGAAACTCATCTGTAGCGTTGCTTTTCTAAATAGGTTCATTAAATTGCATGCGTGATTGAGAAAGCAGCAAGCAACGGTTAATTTTATCCAACTCCACTCAAACGTACTATCAGTTTGCATTCTACTACTACTAAGCTGCTACTACTCAACTTTACCACTATTCGTCACTCGTCCTGGTTTCGTTTCTCGCTATTGATTTCAACAGTACAACAGACCGTAAGTTCTTAACTTGCATCGGTTTCGTACACGTAGTTTTCATTTGTGCACAGTTGAGTTCTCAAAATAAGGGGAATGAACAGATTATTGTGATCAACTAACTAATTATCCATGATTTCTAAAGCTAGCTTCACTGCAATCAAGCAACTGAATAAATGTCCAAAGTAACTGTTGACTACTTCATAATACTGAAGAGAAGTACGTGTTGTATGTTAAATAACTCATCAGTAAACATGACAAGCTTCACCGCGTCGCATACTATGATCACAATCAAGAATGGAACCAATCAGTTCATGTCTGTTCGAAGTTGTGAGTCCGGCAATTGTTGACAGGGAACTAGCGTTGCTTGGTGAACGACAACTTTCCGAGTGAATGTATCACTGAAACAACCATGTTCTTTGCTTAATTTCTACAGCTATTATTCATTCTCGCAATGTGTTACCTCAACCGTACGTTAAAAATTGAGATAAATATGTAACCGATAAAACATAATTAGGCATTTTAATTTCTGACTAGCTGAAGTTTTCGGATGCACACACTCAGATACACGCGGATGGCGTTAGAGATTCGTTAAAAAACCGCGTTGCCGCTACGTGTCAACCATACCGGTAGGTTTGCATATTCGCGGGGTGATCCGCTGGACATCCAAGAGTATTCCTTATGATGTCCTCATTTTAAATACACAGCTGGCTTTGACAATCATGGAACATTCCATGATGGCTACTTGAACAGAGCACATCGTTCGACAGTTGCAGTAATATATTTTTCGTCGTGGTTGTCTATTTTCACGATTCACCGAAACAGTGCTCACACTTTAAGGCATATGTCTTGCGCATATATATAAATGAACTCCACATGTGACCCACATGAAGACAATGTTCTTGATGTATGAAAACGAAGTTGTATATAGTTATTATGAAACCGGACGCCTAGGTCAACAACAGGTTCTCCAACACTGAATCATCATAAGCCAGAACTGTCCGTCCACAACACTTGCTTTCAGTGGCTGTTACACACACGGTTGTGTCATGTTGAAGCCTGGTATATAGCCGCATGGACAACCAAAAGCACTTCTGCTGACAAATTAGGGATGACAGAACGGAGTACACATGGCTCATGCGTGATTACTTATTCACTTGTCCTTACATCTTGAATTATCAATTTTTCTAAGAAAAACGTAATTCCGTAAAACGACAGATTCTTGGACACCGACAACTCATATTACCAGCTTAACACTGTTCTCAGTTTCTCGTTCTGAAATTTGAAACTGTATTGCGACAGAATAATGAGCCATGCGCTCCCGTGTTGTTCGAAACAGCGTAACGTTTCTTTGAGGGAACAGTATATGGCGACTTCTGAAATTGCCGTGCAGTCAGTATCAAAATTATGTTAGACTGTACATCAATATTGGTCTAGCAAGTTCAGTCTGCTGCAAGCAAACAATGACAATACCACTTAGACTTTCACTCTTATTAGCACTTCTATGATTATCGTGCATTAGAGTTGGTATTGTTAAATATGATTGTGAGACTTACTGTTCACAACTCTTCCTGTTTATAAGAAATATAACGGAATCTTAGTATTCCTATTCATTAGTGAGATGAAACGCTAATGATCTGAAGGAAACAAATGATGGATTATTTAAATGATATCCGGCTGTGAAAAGCCCTTACTGCGACTGTATGTATACGATTAACGGGGTTAGCTTGCAACTAACCGATGAATGCTTGAAAACCTGGAAACCCAGAATTCGTGGGTTACAGTCGTGTGCCTAGTTGTTCACACATCCCATTAAGTCCTATGAATTTCGTCAATTGTTGGCTACTGTTCTAGGAGTAAGATACAAACCAATCGTCATATTTTCACAACGCTCGTGTATGATAAGCTGTAATTAATTAGGCCAGTTATCACGAATAGGAGGCACTCCACATTTCGTAATGCTACTCAACGTGTTCAAGTCTCCTATTACTTTTTGAAAGATATATCAGGTGAGTTCTCAGGCAGTAGTTTCGAATACCGTTTTACCTGAGTCACTAGTGCTGCACTTAACACTGGTTTCTTCTGAACAACAGATTATGATTTCTTTCCGACACAATCAACTTCAGCTTTCTACCGAGTGTTGTTTTCTGTTCAGCAAACTTTGAATACCTAGTTACTTGTGTGGCATAGTTTACTCTATGATTTGCTGCTTTTGTTAACGCTAATGAAAAAATTAGACAAACTCAGGCTAATATTTGATTTGCATTCGGATGATTTGTTTCATAGGTTCAGTCAAAAATTGCGCACCTCTAAAGCTTGCTAACAGTGTGATTCAACAGAAAACGAATTCTCTTATTCAAAAAGGTCAACAATAACCCCATTTATTTAGCCATACGAATTCAGAAGTGTAGATCGTTCATAATCGTCTTCTAAGGACTTTCTGTGTTGATCTCCGCTACCTTTCACTGTATTCCAGTTACGCACGTGTAGTCCAGAGTTAATGTGTACTTACCGCACCGAAGTGATTCATCCTTTTCATCTACTGTAAGATCGTTCAACTAAAAACTTGAGGTACTTATAGAATTTTACTTTGTGAAGTGACGTTGGCTAGCTTATTAAAAGTGATGATAACTTTCCTTTCAGTCTACACCAATGATAGCACTAGTAGGAACTGAGGTCGTAAGAGCTGTGCTGGATTGTGACTAGCTATCGGTTTATATCAACCACATTCAGGAGTCCTTGCCATTAATTCATACGTTTTTGAGTTACTTCAGTAAATTATGTAGTTCATCCAGAATGGATATCGGTATTAGGGAATTATAAATTGAAGATTCCAGGAAGATACAATCTCCTCTCAAATTACCATAGTGGGTTTATCATGGTACAAGAATCGATGTGGCTAACTTTCAAATAGAGGAAGTCGTACATGCTTACACTGCGGTTAGGGGCATATGGATCAATACAGTGGCTTCTTCTGAATTATGGAATATGTTCCCCTTACTGCTCCTAGAATTTGTGCCAGGCTTCAAAACAATCAGATAAATTATCTAGCGCATTATCCATTGTAGTCAATAAATTACCTCGTCCAATTAGTTTGAAATCTGTAGCACAAGAATAGCGCAATGCAATATACAAATACTCATTCAAGCTTTCCGTGCATATGGTTACTCACCAACGGTTAAACATAATCACGTGGCAGACGGAAAGTTCATGAACCATCACGCCACCAATAGCCAATCAATTATATACATATTTTAGAAGAAAACGGATTGCGAATTATCTGGACTTCGGCCGGATTTAGACCGGCTACAGAAGCAGTATGCCGGAAGTATGCAAACACTTTGCTAGTTAAATTGAAATTCCACTCCGGAAACCCAACAGTTTCACACATACTTAATTATTCACCCTGTTCTCTGTTTTACATCTAATCCATCAAGTGATCTAGCAGGGTTTCCGGCCAAGCGGGACTTCTCAATCTGTTCAGTTTGGAACCCGCCAACACTGATGTTACGCGCTGAAGCAGCCTAATCGATAAGTAGTTTAGTATACTTGGCAACTTAAGAGTGGTGTGGCTGTGAAAAAGGTGGACTTCAAGTGGACTATAACCATTAACAGGAGCAGCATGATCCAGTCGGGGTCAATGTACTACCAAGTGAACTGTTTAGTTCTACCGTCATTCAGCTTATTAAAATTTACCTTCGATAACCACCAGTAGGGCTAGAATGGAAAACAAAGTGGACGTTTCTGTGTAAAACTTGTTTGTTGATCAATGCATTCAGCTTTGTTAATGATTACTAGATGGATGAACAAATTTTGCACACATCTGGCACTACATGCGCACATTATATGCATATATTTAGAAACCATCATATTATCATATATATATATATTGTTATATATCATATTATTATATGCCCACCTATTTGTAGTATTTGGAATACCGGAGCCATATATTTATTTTGTGAACAAACATGTTAATATTGCATTTGAAAAACGTACTCTCTTTTGCCTGTCCATCAACTATATTCAGCAGGTTACCAATTTGTGAAACGTAAACACGTTATGACAATTAAAAAATGAAGTTATAATAAGATATCAGATAATTTCTTCGGTATACCCCGCAAGGCAAACAGTCTTTAGGAAATTTGCCTTATGGACCCTGGAATTCAGCACATGCTGCGCCTCCCGAAAACTTCAATTAAAACCGAACAGCTTTCATAATGGCATGAACATGAAGGCTAAACGATACGCCAACTAAAGCATGTTGATTAATGCTGTGCTTCAAGCTGAAGAATATATGGTACCAACCTCTAGGATTGGGGCAATATTTGGCTATATTTATGTTCACACATCTGCGCAGGAAACAAGTGAAAATATATCCGGCGGTGCTAATCACAATCACGTTTTGGAAAAACAGTAGGATAAACATTGATCAGCCATATCCTTCATAAAACAATAGCCATAGATCCGTCTGACAGTTGGAGCATGCACCCACTTTCACTCCATAATCACGGTCATTAATTCTACATGCTTTCGCGACACGTCAAACCGGCCAGACTAAATGTACAGACTGCAGAGGTGACCGACTTTTTACGAATATCCTACGGATGGGATCACTTAACCCTTGGCATGGTCACAACAGTATTCTTCAAGTGTCGTCTCCCTACCAACAGGAGTAGTTCAGTCAACATGTTTCATTTACATCTTATTATCTTCTCAGCCAATTGAATGATGACCAAAAAAGTGATTTTTGAGAACTCTTAGGAACAGACATCTCTCTGATAGTGTACGCGAAGTTAATTATCAGACAATCATCGCGGTATAAATCATTTTTGGCGAGATGTTACAGATACTGCGTATGCTTGGAGCGACTACGAATTAGCAGCTTTCAGACAATAATGTCCTCATTGGAACAGTAAGTAGCAATGACCATTTCCAAACAGCTATATTTCACTTAAGCGAGACTTAAGATTACATCTAGTTACAGCCTTTCACCGATTTACTAATACATATAACCACTAATGTGCACCGATTAGTTCGCATTCAGCTTGATTTAAAACATGCAGCTCCCACTGACTGAAACGTTTAAATAGGTTCAACAATTAATATAAAATGCAATTGCGAAAAGCTTGGGTATTGGCTGGATTCGAATCAGCGGCTCTGCATGCCAGCTGGTAGAGCTAGACTACTTAAAGGTTTGACGATCATCACAATCATCTATAACCATATGAAACACTTATCATGGTTCATATTTCATCATCGATCGGGTGCAGTAAATGCGAGTAAGTGTGAGCAAACGCGAAACCCTAATTCTGTAGTAAAAATTATGAGGTTGAGATTGGTGTTTCATTCTGTCCTACTGGTTGAAAGTATGCACCACGTATTACTTGACAACGGTTATTTGAGCAGAGATGCTCGTTGTAGGACATATTTTATCTCTTGTGCAAGTAACTGATACCAGTGGATAGGTATTCAGACTGACTTTCGCATGGCGGCACTGCTGGACTATTTTACGTAGCAGTACACAACGCTGGTAAAATTGTGTATGAGTTCGGCAAGGTGAATGCATATTTAGGAAGTTAGTCTGATGATTGACATTCCCAAAAGAAAGATTTTGCATGTTGTACAGTTTCAAACAAAGAATTGCGAGTGTGGGTGCCATCAGAACGGTACTACATCCATCACATAATATCATATTTATGTTTTCCTCTATTTCTTTTGCACAACAAAATTTCTTACACAATTAAGATTGGGGGTACGGATACCGAACAACATTTTGCACACTTATTACGTTTCAACAGGGTGAAGATGAACGCATTGCAACGTGATTGTAGCTTTTCGGAAAAAGGACCGTGATATTTTCAGCGCAATCAAAGTAGGTTCAGACAATTTACATCATCTCATATGCATGATCAGTGCACAAAGAAACGTTGAGAATAAAGCAACTTGTCAACCAAACCAGAGTATTGTGGAAGAAAGCCACTGGTTTACATTGTGAAAATCCGTATGCCAAATTGCTAGCTCATCACAATTTTTTCCTTCTATACGTTGCTTGTCCAATACTTACGCTCAAAAATTTACTGCGTTAAATGTTCATCACGATATTCCACAATAGCTGTTTTACTACTTAAGATGAAGTATTTCGATTATGGTCAAATAATACATTTATCTTGGTTATGTACAAAACTGGCAAGCAAACAATAACCTGATAGACCTTACCAGTATCCTCTGGAATGCAACGTGAGACAAACATGCCACTTCATGAAAGACATTGACCTGTAAAGTGAAACTGAAATTTTGGATTTCCCAAAACACTCTATCATCCGAATCAGTACAAATCAAGATTCACAATGAACACATCGTAAACGGATAACCTATGGACTGTCCATCATGCCACCAGATATTCATATCCAGATCAGTCAGTAGCCCTAGGTCAGTTGTTGCTGTGATATATCCATATGGAAAAGAACGGTTCTAGTCCGGAAACTTCCCATATTCCCCAAAATATTAGAGATTTTCAGGCTTAAGCTCTGCCAGCGTATGCTACTGATCAGATGTGTGTTGAATCCGGGAACCGTCCACAAATTATTTATTAGGGGAAAAGGTGTTATTGACTGGATACTATGTTATGCTCAAAAATCAGGCTGTCTGGTGAACACGGGTAGTTCAAGTAGTGACGTGGTTTCAACGAACACTTTCAAGCGCCACCACATATTTCAATCTGACTGTGTTGCTGTATGTATCAGTGACTTCTTTCTTGCTTGAGTTCTGAATGTTTCACTACCGTGTCACTTAGTTGTTGATTTCCGTTTGCTGATTATTTCTACTCATTTTTAATCATTATTTCTATTCGTAAATGAACGATTTATGTTTTCATCTGTGGACGGTTCAGTACAAAACATATTCACATAAGCATTCACTTTAGCAGTTACGATAAAGCATAAACAAATTATGATACACCATAAACCTCGTAGTTAGCAATTCACATATTGTTCATGTCTATCTTTTGATAGATTAGCACTAACTCACCCCTAGCCTTCCTGCTCCATACTGGAATATATCGTAAAATGTTTATACGGCTTAATTATTATTATTGAAACATTATATAGCAAGGTGTAAAGCCGCTGTACACCCATGTCACAGGCGCAATAAATCTGAGATATTTCCTTAAATTTATATTTCTAACTAGCAATATCTATATTCAGACTGTTTAAGAAAACCAAACGACCTTGAACCTGTGTCTACCAACTGAGCGTATTGCTCAGATCACTAATATGAACAAATGTTTGATCTGATTTATGTTATTGCTCATACCAAAGATTAGGCAAGCAGCTTTATGGGGAAATAACAAAATTCACAAAAATATCTAAAATAAATGGTCGTCAGACTGATATGCTTTTTACTGTCACGACTGCAAAATAAGAAAAGAAGTGTTCTCCTAACCACTCGTTCGATGCGCGTTGTAAATATTACGTTCAACTTGTAATTTTGCGTTCATTTTACGCATAAACCAATTTGTTCGAGTATCTCCACCTACTCTCGTTTTAACAATGACCGTGATAACTCCTATTACAGAGTTACCAGCAAATTACATACACATGTACACACGAAGATAAAACTTGTTTGAACAAAGCAGTAAGTTTGAGCAGCATCAATGGTTATAGAATAAAATACGTTGCAACGTCGTAATGACTTCGGGGAATTTGAGAATGTGTGCACTTTCGGCAATGGCTGCTAGCAGCCGTCTAAACCTCTTCCTACCATTTACAAAAGTTACCACTTTAACACGTTCCTCGGAATAATTTCAGTCACAGAAGTGGACTAGTGAACATGAGTGACGAACAGTCAGGGGTTTCGTTATAAGTGCTTGCACGAAATATATAACAACTCTCTTATTCATAAATATTGTTCAGGTAAACATTTTTCGAAAAAGGCGATATGTTCAACTCTCATTCCTGTTAGTGCTCGCGAGTAATGTATATCCTTGTAACGGCCTGGACCACAACTGGGGCTGCGCTCTCATTATACCATTGACCATATGTCAGGTAGGCTTAACTTATATACAAAGGCTGAGACGTGAACACGATAATGAAAGTTGTAACTATAAATTGCATAGGTATTACTGGATTTTTAGTGCTGGTTAACGTTCAGTCTGACTAAATGTACAATGTACGAGAAGTATTATGAAAAATCAGGCATATAATGATGGCTAATTTTGTATGGCCTTTAGCAGCATGATTATCGTTGCGGGTCTTGAGCTTTATATTTTCGTAAGTCACTAAATTTACTTTGAGTGCTCACAGGACACAAATGGAAAGAAATCCCATTGATGTCTCTATGTTCTGAGAACCTGTGCCCTGGATCAGACGCTGTCATAACCCACAGATAAATAAACAAAACTTTGATACAATAGCATGTTTACAGATAATAAGTCACTCAATGAGACAAGACATTAGATTGCAAAGACAGGCGCCATCGTACTGCACTCAACTCGCACGTATATTGCTAACATTATCAGCAATTCTCAGTGAAAGATTGAAGTGGGAACGATGACCAACGCGATGGTAATTACAATGCAATGTAAAGCTGACTGACATTAAACAGTCTTGAACGAAATCCTACTTAATTTCTCAGGGGAAAGTTCCACAAATTTTTGGTTGAACTTACTTATTAAATCGAATTTGTTTTCAACTATGTTTTGATATATGACATAGATAAATTAGAAGAGCGCCGACAACCGTTGCAATGTTTTTATAAGAATATATTACTCTTACGCTGTTCTGAAATGCGTACGATTGACCACAACAAGTAAAGCGCGTCATTGCCGTTTGTGTTAGCAGGACGATGATGCGCGTCAAACATTGACTAAACCTCCATTAGCTCAAATGAAGAACACGTTCAGTAGGATGCAGGTAAAAGAAGTTTGGGTCGAATAAGGATGTGCAAACAAAACAATCAAAATGTCGGCCGCCGTTGAACGCAGATGACTGAAAAATGCCCCGAATAATAAAAGTCAGTTTTAAAGTTGTTAATATTATTTCCACTGAGACAATAACCATTCCTCTCTGGAGAAAAATGCATGACACCACAGACAGCAGAAATGCTCAACAAGCAGCGGAAATTTTTAAAATTATGTAAATTGTATTTTGCTATGTGAATGGATGACCGACGTGACCACTCAGTCTTCTTCCGTGGGAATTACGGTCAACCAGAAAGCCTTGCTAATAATTTGCTATCATGCCGGATCACCCATGACGTGCGTCGTGCTCGACACAACCGTGTGGTCAAAGATCTGGCAAAACGACTGCGGAATTTGGGCAGTACAGTTTCCAAGGAATTGCGAGCACCAACGATGAGTCCGTTCTTCAAACACAATCGCGATCCGTGACAGCGCTCCTGTGGTATTTGACGTCAGTATAGTGGACGATTTCCGAAGCCAATTTGCATGGACAGACAAGAGTGTGAAGCACGGGACCGACTCTCATAATGCCACCATTCAACCAGTCCTCCATACCACGGGCTGTGGTGTGAACTCTGTTTCTAATTCACCTATGATCACCTCTTTCCGAGATATAATACTCCCCTCTTTACGTGGCGTTATTCTTCGACTGGCAGTGTTCTTTTACGCATCCATTGAGTTGTGTCTACTGACTGTTTTAGGTTCTCTGAATAACTACGACAAATTTATGCGGGGAACCTGGCGTTAACCGTTGCCACCTCTGTGAAATTAATCTCACTATGAGAGATACTTTCTATCTCGATGCATGAGCCTTGACTGTGATTGCACCTGTGTACCCTGAACAGCTTTTGATTTTATGAGACTGACTGTCCACTTTATTTACTTTCTTGTCGTTTTTTATGCAATGTTTTCACTCTACTGAAATTCGTTTGTCATACACCGCAAATGTGACTTTTCATTTGATGACCGGACTATCAATACTTGCTATTTTTTGACAGCACTAGTCAGTTGTTTAGTTCTGCTAAACATGCAGTGCCGCATGTTTGACAGACAGCTTGTATTCACATTCAATTTCCCACATATCTCTTGTCTAATTTTCGTGTCACCGTTTGTTCTTCTTTTTGAACGAAGATATGCATATTGCTCTTCACAATAAGCAATACTAGTAGGGTAAATTTTATCGATCATCTCCGAGACGTTCTCACTTCCGTCACATGAGACTACAATACAAATCAACAGGCTTGAAAGCCAAATTTGTTTTATAATTTAATCAACAAATTGCATAGGGAATGACCAATCCTGTAACTTATACCTAGTGGCTGATGCGTGGAATTTTGCTGTGAAATCACCAACGGTCCGTTCAGATAAACTAGACATTGTTCTCCTCTTAAACGTGGTGAACTGTATTCCTCCGGTATCCAACAACAACCGCAATTCCTTTTATAATTAAGTAAATCCTGAACGCACGATAGGTACGAAACAGTCAAGCAATCGTTAATATTCATTGTTTAAATTCTTGGTCTCAATAAGTTGTTCAACATTTAAGTAAAATGTTCTGCCGTTGCAATGCGAACTACTGATCTTCCACCCGGAGGGGAGTGATGGACCATTTGTGTCCACAGGGATTACACTCACTTCCCGAAGCCTTTGGAAACATAGGGTCCGACCGACAACCGCTGACGACTTAATGAAAGGGTTCGGGACTAACCCAGAGTTCCTACGCTGCAAATCGAAAGGTTTGCACTTCCAGGTGATCTTTTGATCGTCGGATTCAGATTCCTACCTGACAATCTCATTAGTTAGATTGTCACCTGTCTCCCTATTCTCAGGTTCTCTGGCTGTTACCATACTTTTGATTCAAATCAGAAATATGGCTGATTTTGAGAAAAATGATGCGCATTCACCGGTGTGCCATATCACTTGACTAAAAGTTAATCTCGTTTTGGTAACCACATATTGTTGGCAAAATGATAGCGAGCAAGCAATAATCGAACTGAGTAAAGTGGTTAATCTTGTGGTCTCACCTTCCTTAACCGTATTCCAAACTGAACGAAAATGTGAAAAGCCCAACGGCTCAATTGTAATTAATCAAAAAATACTCAGCTTGAGTCTACATCCTTTGAGTTCAAACGGTGTAACTTCTCCACAGTCTAGTAGTAATTCACCTACACAACAGCTCATTAGCATAATGACAAACACAACGAAAGCCGAGGTAGAATAGACTGAACGCCGATGGATATTCAGGTAAAAAGACGGCTGCCAGATTATCCCGAAACGAGTAAACAAACATGAAATAACATAGTGGAGTTCACATTGATTAGGAGAGGTACGTACTGAACGAAATCTGTTAAATCCTGGCTGCCATCTTATTGTTCGGAGGTACACATTCTAGTATGTCATTTAGGCTCGAAGAGTTGTCCTCAGCAGTTGTCCAGCAGGAATTAAGGCTCCCGCTCTCACTCTTTTTTCTAAATACCAACCGATGTTATAATTGAGAAAGTTCAACTGTTTCTAGGTAAACCTATCTTTTGCACGCAATATTCGCCCTATGAAACAATTTACTTTGCAATGTTATCTCTTCAACTTTGAATGAACAGCTGCATTACCAAAATGGTAAATGCAAGTGAAACGTTTTATTGGGCAACCGTGTCCAGCAAGCAGTTGATGACCTCATCAACATGTTGCTTCCATTCATCAGTTCACCGACATCTGCACTGCACTGACGACTC
Organism: Paragonimus heterotremus; assembly: GCA_013368495.1. Classification (NCBI taxonomy): domain Eukaryota; kingdom Metazoa; phylum Platyhelminthes; class Trematoda; order Plagiorchiida; family Troglotrematidae; genus Paragonimus; species Paragonimus heterotremus. The sequence goes on along the minus strand of LUCH01000190.1, from coordinate 257,865 downwards.
CCTATTGGAATTCGAATAACTCGGGAGGCCACTAATAAGCTAATGATTTCATATCGGTAAACATTGAGAGAAAAATGCTCGGTAACATGCTCTTCAAAACTTAAATCACCCAAACAGAAAGACACCCTCCGCAGTCAAATGACCATTTCTGTTAGTCCACGGTCGAAGAAAATACTTCACACGAGCTTCGCTCGAATTAGCGCCCGAAGTAACGTATGTTCTCACTTAAACCAAAATGTATACTCCAGCCTCTGTGTTTTCAGTCTAGCGGACTAACCATAATGTCCATAACCACACAACATTCATCACTGTTTTGACACATCCAAACCTTCTATTACTAGCTTGCTGAGCTGGTGATTAGACTGTTGTATCTTTTATAAAACATGATAATCACAATCTCCTTGGTTAATAGCAATGACAGCCCTGTGATCAGATGTTATTTCACGGTAGAACCTGTGTATTGCTACAAAAAATCCTTGTGATGTTTGGTGAGACGGAACACATTACCTCATTAATGTTCGTCACTTAATTGCCAATAGTCTGTTTGCCTCACATTATTTCCCTACTCAATTAAAAAATGAACTCACTGTTCTGTAAGTCAATATCGGCTTTGCAAACAAACATAATGTCGTATCAACTATTAGTAAAGTTAGTAAACGGTAATTACATTCAAGAGGGTTGATTGTAAGTAGTTAAGGGAGGTTTGTACAGTCCTGAAAAGTTTTCTACAACCTCACCAAGTTCACATGCATATTGAGGCACTTAATGAAGTATATCAGTTTGGACTGAACAGTTTAAGCACAAATTTTGATCGAAACGGGCCAAATAGCATATATATAAGTTCAAAGCCGAGGTTGAAATACTGCAGATAACATAGATTAGTAGAGAATTGTATTTCATTCATGCTTAAAGTGATTTAGTGTTTGTCATCAGTTGTACTTATGCCAAAGCACTGACTAGTTAAATCGTATCGAACAAGCGGAAGTGTAAATTGGTTGTTCACGTCATAAACTCGTGAATTTTAAGGGAGACGATGATCTACAGCTCGAATAATAAACTGACGGGCGATCACGAGAACAGAACTCACTGATATTCTCCTTGACTACATCATCTTCAACGCGCAAGAATACAATTGCAAGCGCATGAATGACACCGCATTACAAATTGGAATTATTATAAACATTTAGCGTTAGTATATCAACTTTGTTTCAGTCACTACCATCATCGATTAGATTCAGGGTTAGCCGAGAGGAAGTCGGATTGTGTTTATGGTTTGTCCTCAAGACTTTGAAAAATACTCTGTAGGTGCCAAGTGAATCCGTAGTAATGTTATTATTGCCTTTCAAAATAAGCCGAATGCATTGTGAAACATTATGCTTGCATTTACATTGCCTCCTTTTTTATGCATACAAAAAGGCGCCAAATTTGACAATTTATGTAGTTTAAACTTTAGTGCGCAATATATGAACTATAATTTGTTCCACTTCCGATTGCGTCTAAACACATGCAGCATGCAAGATATGGAACCAAATTATGTGACACGAGAAAAAAATAAAACAAAAATGGCAAATAACACTTGTGTTCATTGACATTTATCCCAAACCTGCCGAAAAAGTCGGTGACCACAATTCGTTTGTATTATATCTTGAACAGTCTGAATACCATTGGCTAAGGACTGAAAAGTTTGCTCAGCTGAGGAATCATTTCCATGTTGCTAGTAATGATGCTGTTGTTGAAAAAGATTCAGGAAAATCTTTGTCAGAAGATGTGGTTTTCAATGCTATTTTGAAGTACGAAGATTATTTACTTAATTCCTTATTCATACGATGAACTATGGACTGCGTATGATAGCACTATAAATTATGTGATGTGCCAAGACATGGGATACTAAGAGGTGTATTTCTGGGGAGGAATCTTTTACACTGTTTGTTAATCCGGTTTCGGAATATGTCACCAGAACCTCAGGAAACATGTTACAACGAATACGCCAGATGAGTAATTAACTGAATTAGAAATTAAGCAATGCAGTGCTGATTGCCGTTAATGTTCCAAAGCTTTTTGGCCATAATGGTTATAATGAGTCTGGGGAATCGGTCCAGTGTTTCTCGCTGATGAGAATCAAATTACCTCTAAAACCAGCTTCTACAGAATTAGCCACCTTAAGCTGTAATCCGTTTACATGTGCAGAGTTTAAAAAGGGTGCTCTGGACGGGGTTACGTTTATTTTACTTTGGCAGTTAATTGTTAACCTGACACTCAAATTCCTCTTAAACTGATAGCATCACTTGGAATCTATTGTCACTTTCATTTTGACTCTCAACAAATAGTATCCCTTGAAACACTAAGCGTTTCAAAAACAAGTGGTTTTGTTCCATAGGCCAAAGTAAGCTTTTATAGTAGCAATCCATCATCATCATCACCATCATTCTCATCAAAACAAGGTATGAAATGATCCGTACAGAAGTGATTTGTAGAAAATTGCAAGAGAATCACGGAGGACTACTAACAATCTGTGATCGAATGGCACGCTCAGAGACAATTTCAGTGTGGATAACACGATTCGTACTTATGTGTTTTTATTAAGTGAGGCTTTTATATGTGTGAAATTAAAGTTATGCTTCCATACCGACTTTGATACAGCTTCAGTTAGTTCAGAACATTATACACTATTTTAATTGACATACATTTAAATGCAGGTCAACGAAATAATGAATAATGTCAACGCGTTAGTCCAAAATGTGCAACGGAATGTTACTTTACCTTTCAGGAATGTTTCTTTAGCTGAAATCATGATCAGTGAAGTTTATCTGGTGTGACATCTCGAAATTTTTAGGAACACATTTGAATATGTAAATAAGAATTTGATATTTCCAATGATTTGCACAAGCTTCTAATGTAACTCAGTTTGTTTCGAGCTTGCAATGCTCAGCTTAGGGAATCACCGAGATATTTTTGAAATCTGTTTAAAATTACATACATAATTGCACAAGCCAGTTAGTTGATCGATTTCTCTCCTATCATACTGATTTATCAGCCAGCCCGTTAGAAGTGTGAGTAGAAAATTTCAATTTTTCCGTCGATAGGTTTGTTGCAATCACGCAAAATGAACGGGATTCTTAGACAAACACTCGGGCTGATAAGACGGAAAATTTTGCAGTCGCACCAATAGTGTAAATGTCACTCATTGCACCTTGCAATATTTACTGATGAAGTACACTGTGTCCGTTTATCTAATGTCATGTCAACACGAATCCAAACCTCATATTACGGATAAAGGGTGTTTTAGCATGTAGACAATGGTATTGCCACGTGTGGGAACATGTACTGCGCGAGGACTTTGTAGCCTTCAATAAATCAACTTGAATCGTAATCTTGCTAGGCTTATTCTGTAGGCGCAATATACAGTTATAAGACAGAAGGGTGGTCCATTAAAAATTGGAGGTTTTGGATAGTCAACACATCTTCCCCAACGTTCTCGGAAACTAGTATCTACAAAATGTAGGACATGTGGTACTCGTCGATTTTCAGTGTTATAAGTAATTTCCAGCCTATCGACCTGTACGAACAAATAAGCAAAACCTGATTGAGTGTTATACAAACGAACCTATGCACAACTAAGATCAACTTTAATGCAATTTTTAATGTGATTGATGGTCTGGTGACAGAATTTAATAATAAAGACTAAACAGTGATAGAAACACATATTTTGTTTTCCAGCGAAACGCCCCCAATGAATTTGTTGTAGAGTAGTGAGGCAAAATAATTTGGAGTATGCATTTTTTTGACTCAACGGTTTCGATTACTTTTGTAAATAGCAATGCGAGGGTTACCTATACTGTTGCTAGATAATAATGTGACCGCGTGTTTTCATACGTTGAAATCAGACACACCAGTCATTTATAACGCCAGCTTAGATAGTTTATTTCTTCAGAATCAGCTAGTTTTGTGTATCTCAATTAAACATTATGCCTGCCATCGGAACTGATCTGCTTATGGTTTTGTATAGTTGTGACATTATACATACAAATAAACGAGAAACAGCGCTGGAAATTGGTCAAAATTCTGCAGCTCAGTAGTTGATAGAGTGTGCGGTGTACTCATAGGTTTGTTTTACCTACAGTTTAACGTGAACATCACAGTTAGTGACATGATACCCATCGACTACAAACCAAGGTATATGTGGCTACTCGTTACTGAATTCCCCAACTCACAGTTTTTGCCTTACTGTGAAACCTTACTAATTCTCTAGTAGCGTTCTGCTCACTGGAATCATACGCAGCCGTGAGTCTGATCATGCACAACGATTTTATCCATATAAAGATGTATGATTTTATGGAAGGTCTGCCAGACTAATAACAAGAATCGGTGGATCATAACATATAGAAAATGTGGCATAATTTTGTGTAAAAGAGCTCTTCATTTATACTCACACATAAAGAGAATATAGATAAACTTCGGTATTACTGCAGAGTTTCCAAATTCACCATTTGGACTTCACGGTTAATAATACTGCAATTATTGTTGCGTTTCATCCAGTAACAAGATCACATACGCTCAGCTGTTAGTTGTTTTCTCTCTATGAGCGGTTTTTAAACCTTTATCTACCGGTTTCCCAGTAAACGAACACAACTCACCAATTCGTTGTAATTCTACATTGAATATGTCAATAGGATGAAAACTCTGGTGTAACACTAAATGAAAATTATGTACGTTAGTTTCATAAAGCCGAGCAGAATGGGTTATTAGCATCAGCTAACTCAGTTAAAATCCGACATAGGATTGCAACTGAAGTTACAAATTAAGTGTATATTTGGCTTTAATGAATTACCGTTAGTTAACATGTTTGCACAAATGGAACATCAGCAGTGATAAAAACCACATCAAACCAAGCATCTTCAAGACACCGGCTATTTTAAACGAAATGAATGCATGGCATAACACGACACACTCCCAGCAGTCTTTTGATTGGTATATCCTGCCAGGTTTATACACTGATTTTAACGGTAAACATCTGGTGGTTGTCTATAAAACACATATGCAATCACAATGTGCACGTTTACCCACCAAGAATGAACATCATGAAAATACTTCACGATATGTTAATCTCTCGGAGAATGTTGCTTACCTCTTATTTTGACTGTTTTAAAAAACATAGCAAATGGTAAGGATTAATTTTAACTGCCAGTACTGTTTTGCCATCATTGACAATAATTTTCGAAATTTTCTCATCTGAAACTATGTACGATAGTCGTTTATTAACGCAGCGGATGCACTACATACTTAACCAGTTCCGTGCATTTAATCGCAAGACGATAATGGATAAACGTAGAACGCATTCGAAATTTCGACGTACTCAACATTTCTAAAACATCGTCATAAAGAAATCAATATCACTGTATGTACCAAAATGTGAAGCTCAGTTCAAATATTTCTGCAATGCAATTAACGGGAAACTAATTTTCTGAAAACGTATAATATCACCAGTTTTATAATGTTTGCTATTAAATTTGAGCAGCGTGCATGACTAGCCGGTCTGCGGTATTCATATTACTGTTTAGGGTTAAAACTGATTTCCTAATCTCACTAATCTTGTGTCAGTTGCAACTCTGGTGGATATTACTGTAAAACGCTTCGTGTGGTATTTACAACAGTTCAGATTTTTCGGAATGTACAGTATTCATTGCCTTAGACAGCTACATTATTTGCTTACCGTATAAATGGATACTTGGGCATACATGAGATTGAGAAACTTCAGACAAGTACAAATTAGCTATTAGTCCATTTGAACACTTACAGTCTGTGAACATTTTAAGAAGGGATATACTAAATGGTTGGGTTTGCTTATCCGGTTTTCGGTCTCCGGTTTATTCGCTAAGCTGACGTTTAGCTCGCTCAGTCACTATGAAGGAATAAAAATGTTACTTGGCCTACATCATTCAGCAGACCACCATTCTTTCGAAGTTCCGCTGTCATCAGAAGAGAGCCGGGTTTTCTATTGGTGGAAATGGAACTACAGTTACGAAAACTTGATCCTGAAAAGGTCAGAGAGTCTATAAGTGTTGATCGAAAATATGCTGGTCAAAAGCCTCGCGTGTGCGCTGGCGTACGCTCTCAAAGTGATAGTGCGCCCGCAATCCCATAAGAAAACTTTCAAAGTTACCGATTAAAATGGACCAGGTCCAACCGAGCTGCCGTCCACAGTTCAATCCTCAATATCAGGTCCTACCATCCAAGTTATTTTTGGAACTCTCCTTCTCTCTTCTCATGTAGACTAACGGGAAAGTATCCCTAAAGTGAGTAATCTTGAAATATCCGAGTGGTTTTTAATGAACTACAGGAAATCTTGCAGTTGTTTCATGACAGCATGCCATGCATCGCTACGTTTACAGAGATCTTACTAAACCTTGACATCGCTGAATGCTAATTTGACGCCTCCAAGCACTCATTCTACTGAGTCTACTAATCGCAGACGGGATTGGATGGACTGCAGTCCTCTTTACTGAGATTTTCGTAACTAACACGTTCACCGACGAATTTTCTCCATCTGATATATTTGACGCTTTATGGACCCAAGTAGCAGTACTTGGTGAGTACGAAGCCATAGTGACAGTGATTTATTGGTCATAGCCTTGCCATACACCTAACAAAACCGACCTTCTAGGTTTACTACTAATTTGGGCGACCGCTAATTACCCTGGAAAATGCTCAATCAGTGAATACATTGAGAATCTAAACGCTGATATATGACCTTTCTAGTAATGTTTTTACAACGGAAAATGTGGTCTAATCCCCCAGAAATTCCTGTAGCATCCTTTTTGTCAGATTCTATTTCTGTTTGACCTATGTATACGAAAGCCAACTCACCTGATTATCAGATTGGTTATCAATCCCTCATTTAGACAATTATCGATAAATGTTAATAGCACGTGCCACCAGATGAAAAAAAGGAGAAATTCTACATTCAGTGAACTAAATAGAAGGAATTTCAACGACCTCAGTAGCTTTCTCTGTTTACCTTTTCTCTAATTTTTGTGGCTAACTTACCACGAATATCAAAACGGTTTCAGATGGATTATTTATTCGCCTCACTGAAAATGTGCGCTTTCTCCTGTATAACACCACCTCCAAGTAGAACGTGACATTTTTATCACGACGTTCGTAGCCTATTTGTGACGTGTATGCCTACAGATCATTCACACTTTTTACGTGCTTTTCATGTGGTTTTGAATGACTGAATGAATACAAGCCTTTAGCTACTTCAGTACTGCCGTCCGGTAACGAGAGGCTCACTTATACCACATTGATGCTGCCAAGGAATTCACAGTAATTATTCACTGTCACCGAACCAATACACTAGAATCCCACCTCAAACTGTTCATTTGTCTATTTTGCCTTTCGGCTGTGTACATAACATATATTTCACTTAAAGTTAGTTTCTATATTACATTGGGTATAACTGAGATCAATCCCAAGTTCTAATAAGAAACAGTCCTAGTTTAGCGGAACCTCACTGTCACCTTCACAGACAGACAATCTGCACTGGCTTATCTTCAAATCAAGCGACTGCACTACCATGCTAGTGACCAACAAATCAGTCACACTAGCATTCTAGACAAGATAATGTAGTTAACACTGAAATGTATTATACATATTGAATTACTGTCAATTTATTTCAGTTCCATCCAGCGCGGCGTTCATCTGCGTTGTTCATGTGAAACAATCATGCTTATTTCAAGTTGAACATCACCCACAATTGATCGCAGCTGTCGCATTCAAATAGACTTTCCAGTCGGCCCCATTACTCACAAGCAAAAGTGGTTGAGTGTTAACATATGATAATCCGGTCGTGCCTAACGTGAGGTCAATGGCGCAGTGGTTAACACGGTTGTCTCATGAACAGCATGTTCGTGGTTCAAGTCCCGGCAGTGGCGATGATATGCCCTACTGACGAGCTCTAATGAGAGCGAAACTCGAGTCTAGTGCTTCTTTTCGAAAGGGGCCGATCGGATAGTCTATGCGAATGCGACAGCTGCGATCAATTGTGAGTGATGTTCAACTTGAAATAAACCAAATCCCCTACTACTCACCAGTAATCATGCTTATTGTTACAGTTGGTTTAGCAGATGTCTTAGACAATCGTCTAACTTTAGAAGTTATATTCACCGATTTCTTCCGGGCGTCCAACCCTGTCCAACATGGCCTCCCAGACAAAAACTGGAAACCTGCGACCTTCAGGAATAAGTTCTTCTCTGGAACACCTCCATTCTTCATGATAAAATATTTAGAACGAAAACAGTATCTGATGCCTGTTTTTTCTCAGTTCCTACAGGTGTTCCTAGATCACTTTTGCTCGGTCGTTCATCATTTCTTATCTACCTCAATGCTTCATTCCAGTGTATCTGGAATGTTAATGGTTCCAGCGAACTGCCAGGACACAAGCGTCATTCACAGCATTACAATTTTTCCAGTACATTTCACGGATATCAGTGTTATTATCTTTTTGATACAGAACACAACTCACGGAACAGATCTGAACAATTAAACGTTGTCTTGAACAGCTTTCTTCGGTGAACAAGAGGCGGATGTGAAAAATCGGTTTGACACTTTCAGCAGGATATACTTTGTCTGGTGAGACTCTAAGATAATTGATTTGTACGCTGGTTAATGAGAGAATTTAGCGCACGGCCAACGCGGTAGACACAACTCATGAGTTTTCATTGCCAAGCGTCGACCTTGATGACTGTTGGATTAATTTCACTACATCTAAGTCTCACTATCGGTTTTTATCTGGTGAATTAATCTTAGGCGTTACCTGCCTGAATTGCGCAGACACCACGCGATCAAAGATTAATATCATATGGACTGATAGCAATAACAAACGTTTGATCAGCCAATCCAGATCTAAACCGCGCACATTACCTTCAGCAAGTGACTCCCATCTTCATCAACTAAAAAGACAACTAGCTTTTTTCTTTGAGCATTACGCATTGCCTACACCACGTGTGCACACGCACGCATGTGTCCATCGAGCGACCTTCATGCGTATAATACGCACACACTTAAGCGAATTGTTTTGCAGACGCGTAATGCAACAACTCCGGACAATCCGCCTAGGAAACTGAACGTTTCATCGAAACGCCAAGATATCAGAAGCAGAGAGTCGAGCAGCATCACCTTTCCACTGTTACACACCGCATTTCTCTTTATTGGCAAGTACATTCCGGGACTAAGCTTGTTGTGTATATCCTGACAGTCCTCAGTACGCTAGTTGATGGAATATCTTAGTTTACGGTTCTTGATCTGTTTCCTTGAATTTAGGAAGCTCTGTTATAACTTACCATTCAAATATTAATCTTATGGCACAGGTTGCTCAAAACAGTTTTTATTTTATCCCAGGGAAGATCCGGAGAACATCAGTAGAGCAGGCTAGATGAGCTACGTCCGCTGGGATCCTTCAGCCGACACCACTTTTCATGTAATGTTGCCCATCAATGTAACGACCTCTCTTTGTAGACCGTTATTTGTGTTCGTAAAGATTTTCTATCAGCAGATCATTTTCCGGCAAGAACACTGCTAGGTGCGTAGTTCCATATTTTGTATCCTTTTAATACCGTCACCCTTGGGTGTCTTTTCAGGAACGTGAGTAGTCACCGCTTGAACTCAGTGTGTTGAAAACATATACGGTAGTACATCACTGGTACTACTAGGAACCTTTGCTGTGAACTGTAACAATATAATGTTGTATTAACTTGTACAGCCAAGAGTTGATGTGCCGGGAACGTACGGTCGACCGAATATAGCTCATCTTTAGCGAACACCTACAATTATACCTACTGGCGGTTACACGCCCGTTTTTCCAAAGCGTTACGTACAATGAGTAAAGGAAGCAGCAGAAAACAAAGTCAGGTGATCTTCAGCAGACTTCTGTCGATAACAATATTTAACATGTTATTTATTGATTGTTTATTAGGTTCAGAGTTAAATACAGAACTTTGAACTTATGCACACATTGTCTTACAGGTTATATTATTGATCAGTCTGTGTACAAATGACAATCTCTAATATTCGTCTTTGACAACTCTCATTCTTCGTATAGGTCTAAATATATACGTCCATCATCCAATGTGACAAGCGGTTCAACGGAACAAGGAGTACACGCTAATAGCTTGGTTGTAAAACTGTGTTATCAGGTTGATTCATTTCTAGCGCACAACGATCAGCCAATCAAATTATTTTACTAAGACGAGCTAAGCAGAAATAGGATTAATTCTTACCAACCAGTTAATAAAATGAACAGGTATTGTGTCTAATCACTTTCCGTGATACGGATGATCAAACTTGTCTACTGTTTTATGTACTAAATTTGCACAAAGTAAATGTTTGAAATATGTCATTTACTGTATCAAGCAAACATCGGTAACCCAAAGGTTTACGCTAATAACAGTGTGTTTGCCTTTTGTAAATCAGAATAGGAATTCTGATTTAAATTCTAATCCAGTTCTGTTTGAATGAAATTATAACCCAACGTAGAATTTCGTCCTTTAAAATGTAGACAAGTTAAATAAAATTTGACCCCGTGATCTAAAATACACAATCTTTTCATGGAGTCTTATGTACAGTCAAATGAAATTCGATTCCATCGGCAAATATGGTGAGTACGTTTACCGATATTCACCGGTGGTCTAAATTATGGTATGTAACAGAATTACAGACTCACTCTCAATATCTTTGTGAAAAAAGCGAATCCAGTAGGAGGATAATCAATACTCGGTGCAGAAGCAACAAAATCGATAAAAACATATACCTGAAAACTAGTTTTCACTACATAGTGTTGCGAATACAGCATTTTTACCGCATACATTATTTAGTGTAGAAGCAAAAACAAGGTAAAAAATATCAATGCGCAAGGCGGTAACAATGGATTTAGTTCGCCGTTGATCGCAGTTTGAGTCTCTATGCAGAAATTCTACCAATTTCCTTTCAACTAGGTATTTAGTTAGAGTTTTTCAGTTCGGGAAGTCGTTCGGTAGTACAGATTCTTATCGCTCACAAAATGTTAAATCTGTCCTGCCGTCATGTGAAGCTACGGTATCCATTGCTAACAAACTGATCTCATTTGGCATGACTGGTTTATCTCACCCGATAACTCAACCATCTAGTTTGCATTCAGTTCAGTGAGATAGACACACACAACCCGTCGTCGACGCATGAAACGGCTCATCTTACGCGTAGGTGAGCCTTGCGAAATAAACGTGCACCAAGGTTAGGGGCTGTCCGCGTGAATACCCGGCGCCAAAGTTATTCATTGCTGATAAAGAACAAATGTAACCGACGATATGCGACATGCCGGATGGTGTCGATGTTGCATGAACAAAAAATGGAGTCAGTAGTACTACATTCGTGAATAACACCATTCAGTAAGCTTAAAAGTTACAAGTCGTGGTGAAAGTAATTTAAAAAATCCACCTGCTCCTGAACTGGAACTTTCAGTGATGAACAAATGGACCTTTCATCTTTTGATTATAATTTTGATTATTTCATTAACATTACGGCATTCAGAATGAAAATTTGGCGGTAGTTGAGTAACATATCGTTTCTATCCGAGATTCTGTTCCATTCCTACTGAACTGAAGGAAATGGTCGAAAAAATATACTGGATATGCGATGTAATGTGTGGCTTAATATTAAACTGACATAAAGCATTTGCACAAACAAGTCGACGTTTACGTGACACTGCTATGTTCCACAAAAGGTGGGGTGGCAGAACTAACCGTTCGCCTATGTTCGCTTACTCAATCCTGAAAGAGCGCGGTCGCAACAAAACGGTATGTTTTGTGTTTGATATACCTTTACTGATATATAATAATTAGCAATGCGTTACAATTAACACTGCTGGCACTATCTATCTACCCGTGTTTTTTGTATTATGCGTCGATATAATCAAAGGTTCGGGAATGACTAAATAAATCATCAAGATGGTATATGATACTTGGATATCCAGTGCACCTGATTACACCTGATGCGTATCGTGCGCTTGTTTAACCCACCGCGAAAATTGGTATGTATTTACCAGCTGTTATCCTGAAGCACGTTTTGTTGATGGCTTCATTATGTGTGGTTTGATTTCATCAAGACAGGTGAGAAAACTTGATCTTCGATTTTGAACTAGTGAAGTGCCTACCCAAGGTATGAGAGGCAATCACTTATTCTAGTTATTCCGGGAAAGGTGTCAGTCAGGAATTACATTTTAAGTTGCAGTTGGTAATGGTGTGTGAATAGCGTATTTTTCAATCACACAAGTTGTGGTTACCTTAGTCAGGTCTACATTAACGAATCACGTTTAGGCTTGTTTTTAACATTCCATGATTAACAATATCGTTTTACTTGAGTAACTGTTGTTCAATGGTAGACCATATTCCTAAATTCCA
>LUCH01000190.1:160069-245337 GCA_013368495.1 Paragonimus heterotremus | reverse complement strand
TGTATCAGTGAAACGATAGAACTGTTACAAATATCATACACACTAGCCGAGCAGAGCGAAACAATATCAGTTACTCACAACCTCACAGCATATTACAAATAAAAAGATGGGTTATACATGCAAGTATAAATGCAATTACTTGGTTATTACTAGTGCGTCTGTGTAACATCCTTGTATTATACAGTCTTTACTCACCACACTGCCACTTACCTATTTCGTCGTAGGCAAGACTGGGTTTGAACAGGAGAGACAGAACGACTGCCACTGTTATCAACAACATTCGTCCCATATATGAATTACCCACAGAGTTTTCATTAGAGATGTCAACACCACTGACATTTATAATGGTTTATCTGCATTCACCCAATGTTCTGTTCGACGGTGTCCAATCAAAACCACCACAAATCATGAACCAATGAAAGGCATCGACATGGCCCTCCATTAGCAGTATCGTCACTGGTTTAGCCTACCGGTATCAATACGTCGATTGTTCTAACTCTGAGTACTGGCGTGATAATAATATGTAACTACTAAAGCGATTCAAGAAAACATTGTGTTTCCAATTCAAACAAAAATCGATTAAATATCAAGGTTTGTATTGAAAAATGATACAAACTGGAAACAAATATTTGAAACACACCAGGTAATGCTTCTGCTTAATGTGTACCGTAACAACAGCTGTATTCCTTTTAGTTGCCGAGCCCTCATACAAGGTGCACTAAAATATAAGTGTTCGCCAGTTAACCAGCGAATTTCCTTGATCTCTGACCCCCAACTACCAATGTTTCACGACAAGGACCAAAAGAACAGCAATAAAGTGTGACCGCCTCCAACAGAATCAGAGTCCGTTGAAAGTGATGAGGTCCATTAGACCGTCGTCATTGGGCAAGGAGAGGTAGTCTACATTGTGCGAGTGACTTCCTTTACTCCACTTAATCTCATCTGTGTCCTATCTGGATCAGCGGATTTTACTGTTTCCCATCCAATTTTTTATCACACTTGCACACCAACAGGTCAGACCTGAGCTTATGACGAAGGACAGCGCAACAGAAACAACATTATTTACTGGACAAGACAACACAGCGGACACTATCAACTCGGCAGATTTTCCGAGACATGGCGTCAACAACTGCTGAATATCTTTTGAATGGCAGTTAATTAGTTGACTTAGTAACACCACCCATTCTGTTGTCACCTGGACCAAAGTCCAGTGTGTTCGCATTCACAAAAGCCATGTTCATCAAGAAGTGAAGATTACTTCTGTTTCTAAAGCACGCTGATGCAATCAATAAAACTGCTATGTCTTGGTAATTGTTTTTCTTTTATAACGAATGATTGTTACTCGTCTTTTCTACTACCATATGTGTGTTATATATGTCATCACTAGTTGTGTGTAAGCGACCAACGAGAAAAAACGAAATAGTGATGGTTTAGTTCTTTTCTCTTTCTGTCCTGCTGTTTAACTGAATTTAACATAACTCAATGTTTAGAACATCAGTTCAGTTACCTGATAATTTTTTCACCATCATGAAAACAAACATCACCCAACGTGGAGTTTGACACACCACAATCTTGCTTGCGCCAAAATCATGTTTTTCATTCCTTCAAGGCTACCTTCGGAAATCTGGCGCTAGACCCAAATGATGCTTAAATGTTAGTTTCTTATGCTCAGTTTTCTATCTTTCGTTTGCAAGTCTATGCAGGATAGTAAGCACATTGAACAGCGATCTATGGTGTCTGGCTGTACTTCTGGACATTCTAGGAAAGAAATTGATAGGGTTGAGCCAAAAAAGTTACATTCAGTTTGTACATTTATCTTTGCCCATCTAAATTGTGCATTTCCTCACTACGAGACTATGTCATAGGCACACGCTCCAAAGACACCAACCCTAACCAGTGCAATAACAGGGTTCGTCAAAACGTCGACTTAGACACAAGGTTGTGAGTATAAACACTAATGAGGGCTCAAAACATAACTTCCAGTTTAATCAAGATAGCTGAGAATCGCCACTTTACCATTACAATTCAGAAATCGTTAAAATACTTTGTACTGAATTCATGACGCTGGTGCATTGAATCACCCCTCGTGGTTTATACGTACTAAAACTAATGGTATATACCCGACATTTCAGAAAATGACAACATAGATACAAGATAACCAAAAGAAAACCACTACGATAGATAGGATACAGCAAAATTATATTATGTTTGAAACAAAACTTCATCTTATCAGTGTTCTTTCATCATTCGCATCTTCAGTGCTGAATATTCAGAATGTAAGTCCCTTAATGGAGGGAATGTGTTAGCACTTTGTTGTGACCTATGAAAGTCCAAACATTGATCGCCGTGTCGTAAACATTCGGCAACCACAGCTTTTAGCGCGACCCAAAACAATCAAGGTGTTTTCATAAACGTAAAACAGACTGAAAATGTAAGTCACTTACTAAGAACAAAGAAAAGCAGTGTAGCCCGTACATTTTAGTATACCATTTTTAGATTTACGACACTGCGAGTTAGCATCTTGTCCACCCTAGCGGCTCAGTACAGGGACACTGATTTTTTGGATTGAGCACGCTCCATGCATTTAACCGTAGTTTCCTTTAAAGCCGTTCATTAAGGGTCAGAGAGAATTCAACGAAAGAGCACACAATCTGTTAACTAAAGTGAACTTCTGACATTAACAGGAGCCACCTGTTCGCAATGGATTATCCACATGTATGTCCTAATAGGCGTTTCCGTGAACTTGACTGATAGTCAGATGAAATTAAGAGCCAGAATAAGGAGCCACATATAATGGTGAGGAAATCTTAAGTTGATAATCATGTCATACAGGTAACTCAGGTTCTGTGTGATCTCGCAATCTGATTACCAAAATTCAGTGGAAGTACATGGGTGTGCCATATTGTTTGTGTTGTCATTCCTACATCTGTCGGTGCGCTTTATCACACACCCCGTTTTGCATTTTAGTGTTCAGTCAAGTTAGAGTCAAATTACGTTGAGTAATTGTTTGACTGCAAGCAGTGACTCCATGTCGATTTCTAACCAACACAGTGAGTTGTATTATAAACCAGGAGCTGACGGTAGGTTTACTGTCTCCAGTGTGCTTATACATATAAATACTCTAATGATGAGGATAACATGCTGTTATCACATGGAGCAAATATACCCAAGATGTTTTGTTAACGCTCTTCACCAGTGCACATACTTGTCAAAGCAGTTACTTGCATACTGCTCACGCTCTTAATAGCCAGTGCGCCTTTGGCTTCACATACTGCCCGTCCAGACTTTGTCGAATAAATGGGCGCGTTCGTCTGTGACAACCACCTTGGTTGTTCAATCAAAATTTGTGATCAATGAAACATTAAGAATGCCGAGACACCTGGTTGTTTCTATCAAACACATGCGTCGATTGAGTTATTCACAAGGCTATCTTCTTCGAGGCTACGTATAACGAGAGTTCAAAGTTTAGGCCAGCAGGTTAGCATTAAATGATTGCCTCCGATGGCTGCTGTTATAATTATGTTTATACAGTTCACGAAAATTCTTGCCAGTAAAGGTCCCAACAATTACTGCAGTACTATTGGTGACAGTCATTAGAACAACCGGGGAATGTGTGATGTTCCAAATCTCGAACAGATACCGTTCAGACAGGTGAATCGTCTTTAGAACAAAAAATATTGTTCTGCACAACGCAGCGCGTCCGATGGCAGTGTATTGTACAACTACTGCACGTCGGTACGAGCGTTTATTTTATTTCTACTAGTGAAACCACTAGATCATCAGTCGGAAGTCGTTTAAACACACTACTTACCAGTTTACTTTTAACTTGGACAGAGGTAATTTAGTGATTTATGGGGAACGTGGCATTTTCAAGGATGGTCAAAATACTGGTGGCATGAGTGCCTTGCTTATAAATATGCACTGTCTATTTCGGACTAGTAACTCAATAGTGGTAGGGTTAGATCATTTGATATTTCTTTTGCATAACAAGAACTGGGACATTAAATTATTTTGTGCAACTGTGTGAACGGTTTAAGGTTTCTTATTTTGCGCTGAATTGCGAGCAACCAAAGCTAACATAGATAGGACAAACAACTTGATGACTGAAACGTTTTAAGAATGTCACAAACAAGAAGGTTACAAAGCGGAGTCTGAATGATAAAAATAAACATTTTTTGCGACGGAGAAAACCCCACTAGTAAACCTCAATAGACACAACATACTATGTTCATACAAGCCAAATAAAAGTTTTTGATAAATTGGACGTAACCTGTGGGTTCAACGACATATACTGAGGCGGTCTGATTAACACATCATTCTAAAGCTTCCAGAATTTAGCAACATGGATTCAGCTAAAGTTCCCGGGATGCCAAAGAATGTATACAGAATAATAATGTTTTCCTAAGCGAAATGTTAAGCACTTACACGACAATAGGATACACTAATATTCTCACAAAATTGCCGAACAGAGAAACGAAAATGTGTGTTGTTGGCACGGTTCTCAGCCAATAATTTCAGAAAACGATGCCACATATTCCCATTATGATACAACTCATGTGTAACTTGACGACTGTTTTACTCTGAACTAGAGGCTCTGAATAACTCTGTATGTCTAAATTGAACAAAAACCTTCTGCCAGAATGAAACAGACTAGACTTTTGACTGGTTTAAACAGGCAGTTGTTATTCACTAAACAAGAGTCAGGAAGAATTCAGTCTGCCATCGATTGGTCTCAGTTGTTCACTCGTCCGTTTTTCCGGTCACTTTTAAATTATCTATAGTAGAAAGGTTTGGATGTGCAATAAACCGGATAGATTTCCACCAAATAGACCTGCGTCAAACGTTTTTCAACAAAATCACTTAGAGGTAGCTATGAGAACCATCAGTGCACGAGGAGGAACGAAATTTTATTTTGCAGGCAAGCATAACTTGATGCGGTAGCTAATCCGCTTGCAAGACCAATTCAGCCTATTAGAGTAGACTGTGTAACCACCTCAACATGATGTTACGAATGCCCCATCGCTGTTTACGTCAGAGGATCATGTAAACAGCTAGAGACAAATGCATAGTAGAGAAAGGAAATTCGATACATAACTTCCCTGGCGTGCTCAGATTAACCCGTGATTAGCTTGGCAGGTACCATTAGTTAATACAACCAATGCATTCGGAAGATATAATATTTACGTAGATTCTGCTGATGTGGTACGATATGACAGAATCAAACCTCTGCGTAAAGTTAGTATATGAGTAAACAAGTTGCTGAAACATCATGCGCCCAGAACTCGAGGAATATTACCACCTAGCTAACAGCCTTTGAATTAAGTCTCGACCAATTAACCTCGCTGTTCAAGTTCACTTGTAACAACAACATTACAGTAAGTAGTTATTTTTTACATTCCCTTGACTACCAAAACATGGAATATATATGTATATATAAGAATATCTAGATAGTAATGAACATTGTCGTTATTGCTGTTTAACTGCACAACTCTGTTCACATTATTATTGCATTGGTCAATTTGTCTCGTTATCGCTATTAGGTGTGAGGTGAATACACTGAACTATGTTAATATATAGTTGAACATGTTAAACCTAGCGTGGCAGCCAGTAGCACCACAGATATCAAGTTTTACAGATAACTGCAAAGGGTTCGTTTACTTCAGGTGGTCATTCAGGATTCCACTATGTTTGAAAACGTTGGGGATCTTCTTTGGGCAACACTTTAGTTTACAATCGGTTGGTCTAAATATTATCACACTCCGGAATTACTCTTTATCTGAATGACAGCAATTTTCCCCGCGTGTTTCATGATTGATGGCTTAGAGATGACTGTACTTCGCCATGACAACAATAAGTTCCAATAATCCAACACATACATCAAACACGGGAACTAATCCCACATAAAAGATGACGTCTATAAAAGATAAAGAACAATCAATGGTTAATGAACACCGGTGGGAAAACACGTTTGAATGGGTTGTCAAGAAGATGCTAATTGAAATAGGAATTCCTTTCGCGCCCTTTCATTAGTCAAAAATGTGTGCCCAACCTGAGAATAGTGAACAGCATGGTTTGGATGTACATGTTGAATGTAAAATTGGCATGGCCTATCTTTCAGTTATGTCGTTGTTAAACAGTGCCAAGTAGATTGGATGCGCTGTAATCCTCAAAAGTTAACGCTGGGAATATAATGCATGAACGTGTAGCGTGCAGTCAAAACCAGCAAGCGCATACGGGTTGAATTTGAATTGCTTCATAAGGCGCGCTACTGTGTTGTTTTAGTTACGTTTGTGCACGTCACGTGCGTGACTTACTGGACCTTTGTTTCATGTTGGTTCTTGTTGTTTCCGTTTACAGGACTGTTGTTGGAGCCTCTACTTTGCAAGAACGCTGTCCTCCGGTGTCTCCACGTTTCTCTAGAGTTGGTACGCAAGTATGACTGACAGTCAGAGTATGTGACAATGGTGTTAAAAACACAGAACGAAACTAACTCTATGATAAAATCTAACAGGAGGGTTCATAATTGCAACGGTTACAGCGGATTTGTCGCCAATCCACCTGATACGCATTGTCTCCAGTGGGAACGATACGGAACAAAAGAAGCAGGATTGTAGAGATATCTATGCAGCTCTTTGGAAAAGACAAAATTGATTCAAGCAAACTAAACAAACATTGTCCAATAATTTTATCCGCAAACCTTTTCCGAAGTGGTCAAACAAACAGTGAACATTGTTGGGGTAAGTGCATATATGAGGCGCGGAACCATTTGAATCAAAACGCTTCAAATAAATATTCAGAAACGTCGAAAGTCTAAAAGTAAATCTGCTCGGGAATGCGCCTGCTTATTGAAAATCTGCCTGTTAGCAAAAGAGTAACTGGATTTATCATGTACCACGCCCATCAGCCTAATGCTGTGTCATTGAGACTCAGTAGTGCAAAATCACCAGAACTAGATAACCGCACAGCGCCGTTTAACGAATAACGCCTGTGTGTGTTACCGTGCGCGTATGTCAATTTCGTCTAGTCGATTCTGAGGGCATCGTCATGGTAATCAATATGCTTGCACAATATGTGTAAGCTCGGAGTTCAACTGAAAAAAAACAGATATTTGTGAGGATTGATATTTTTGCTACAAAACCTGAGTTTTAGTGTCATTACTAATGAGTCACCTGATCTGTGGGTCAGTCATTTTCGATCTGTTATAAGATTTTTTGTGTGACCGGCCAAAGAATACCTTCAAAGTTTTCATACTGTTTCGGCACAACAAACAAGGTTTAAACGTAACACAGTTTCAGGTTTCAGTAGCCGCAAAATGGGAACCGCGCCCACAAGGCATATAATGGTAGGGATTCAAGTATCTCCATAGCTGAAACTGGCTTTCAACCCACCCTATATATTATGAAAGTTTCTCAACTAATAACAGTGTCACTAATAAATACTTTTGAAGTCATCAAATAAGCATGTTCACCTTGAAAGATACTCAGAGTAACACTGTCCATCTGACATTTATTTAACACACGAACAGTAAATATTTATGGCACGCCTATTTTCACTGTACGCTTTAGAAATAATTTGGCTCAGGATGAAGTCTAGAGTAATCTACCATCAAAAGGGAATAAGTATCCGCCTCGAACCATGTTAAGTTGTACCGACTAATAAAGGCTACTATGAGACCAGGATCGTATTGCCTGGTTGACCTCTCGAGCTATCGTTGGTAATAATATAAGGAAAGCAACTTACTGTCATTAATTTTTTGTCATCAGTTTCCTGTTTAGTATGCCAGGTTCGATAAATGCTTGAAATCTGGGATAAAAGAAGTTACCAAAGTGGGTTCAGAATGTGATCGTATAGTTTATTTCTCTCACCTCATGTCCACGCAGGCCCTGACTCTTGGCGCCACACACTTACTGAACACACAGGATCCAGTTGGTTGCTCGTGAGAGATTAACCTGGAGAAAAGCACTGAGCTATCGGATACACATGCACTGTTGTAATTTGTAACAAAAGTCAAATTGAAGTCTGATTTTTATTTTAAAACAATGATGGCTAGAAGGTCGACAATCAACTGTGAATGATATTGGATTTGTTGGATTTGACAAAATATTCGATCAGCCTCAGAGATACAACATTCTGCTGTACCCCATAATAAACTGGAGTCTGCTGCGTGTTTTCGCAGAAGGCTGCCTGGAGATTCTCCTTGGACGCAAAGGCTGTGGTTAGTGGTGAACATTCAACATGAAATCTTGCATTTCGTTTACATGCGAGAACCACCGTTTGAGGGGACGCTTAAAGATTGATAAAGTTATCTGATTTATTTTTGTATACCGATGTGGGTCTGATACGTGAACATATTTTCGAGTAATTGTTCGTGGTTTTTTTCATTCATACATTTTATACGTTCAGATGTACATAAGCTTTAGCATTGGGTAGAAGGTTAACTATTATTGCGTCCGCACATAACTGGATATTCTCGAACAGTTTACATAACAGGTATATGTCTTCAAATAAGTGTTCTTCACATTGACTATGAAAGCTAATTTGATGTACATTTTTCTAATCCTTCTTGTGAGGTATTGATTTTTGATATTACTGACCATGATGGTAAATTTCATTTCTAAAGCTATGACAATTCATACGCTAGATAGATGTGAAGGTACTTAGGTGACCCGACTCTTTTTGCCGTGTTGATTTGGGGTCAGTTAGCTGATTATTTTGATAATCTCCTTCGAATCATTTCAAGGGCACCAACTGTACCCTGAAACATAAGTTTAAACCATATTTCTATAAGAAGGTCATATTTCAGGACATTTTCGGTATAAGTATTACTGTTTTAGACTCATTTTCCGGATGACAATTCAACAAAATATCATTCTTTCTGAATTTCTGCAATTCTTTGTTTATATCTGATGGTGGAACACATTTTTATCTGCAGTAAGTCGTTCTATACTGAATTTTGAGTTCAGTTCGATTTCAACCACTAGATATTACTATTCAACTTTGAGGATTTGACGAATATTTGATGAGGAGCTTCGACTATTGTTTATTCACTGAATAAGATCTGGTAACCGCACGGTGTTGATACTAAATATAGCGCTTTCGGAATTGAGGGACTGTGCTGCCCAGTTGTTTGTACACGGCACATGGTTCTTCCACTTTCCCACACCAGATTGATATTAATCATGTCTGTTTACCGAACTATGTAATTGTGAACACCTTGATACAGGCATTAATCGAACATTATCAAGATGGGAATGCAGCCTTGTGTTGAGATTGACAAGCTGCTAAAAACTGGACGAATTAATGACTGACAGTGCGTAACACGACGCGCTGTATTCACCTAACGGCAAGGTCTGCATAACGCTTGGAATACTCTCCGGTTGGTTGAAGAATCTCGACAACAAAGTGGTAAACCACGGTGGATTCGAACGTTAGTGAGTAAGTATAGTGGACAAAAAGATGCTGACAATCGCAACAACGAAACTAAGTTCATAACGCGGAATACTTGCTTTACCCGGATAGTGCTAGAAGTATCTAGTTGGCTGAGACAAAATACATAACACATTTAGGCGCAAGCAAACGATCAGCGGAGTTTTCAGGAATTGGTCGTAAAGACGACTATACAATAGTAAGTTTTTTAATGCGGTATCCCACTGGAAAACGTATTACGTATACTTTGTCAGACCTGAGATCCTTGATTGAACAGACTGAACGTGTTCATACAATCGTGGTTTGTTTCTTGACTGTTGATGTAGTGAAATCTTAAGCAGTACGTATATAAAATACCTGTCCATCTTGTCATAAATTCCGCCCACCGGAATGAATTACCAGTCGTGTTCCCAGTTGTATGTTATGAAACTTATTATCCAGTCAGCATAACCCCTATTTACGAAGATGGACTGCAAAAGGAGTGTAAATCTCATGCTCTGTACAAAAGATAAATAGTTCCACCTCAGACATCCAAGAAGTGATCCAATGGTTTCTACTCAGTAATGGAATACCGGCCGCATTTTTAAAGAGATATCTGGAATCCAAAATGCCCGAGGGAATTCAGTAAGTCTGCAACTAAACAAACAGTTTTATCAGAAAATTTTTAAGGGCCACTTATCTCTAACAGATTGCATGGATATATTCTCCGAGCGCTATCTTCAAAAAAAGATCAGTCTCTTATCTTCTACAAGTCAGTCTTACAAAATGGATTGCTGAAAAATATTTTATTTCTGGAGCACACAATGAGCAACCAAATTTATTACATCTCAAGGGCGCCTGTATGAACTGGCCTATATATTCAATCCAGTGCGAAAATTATGGAGCTCAAGACAGGTGTTTTGAAACATGTACAAACAGTATTGTTCATAACTGAGGCCGAATCTAGCAAATGCATATGATTGCTCGTTATGTATTATGAGACACATCACTCAAAACTGGTCAACTTAAGCATACGTATAAACGACGATGTTCTGAACAAGTGGGTCGTGCTTACAGTCAGCTGGGTTTTAGTGAACTGAGTAATGTAGGCAGATCGACTGAAGAATGGCACATTGAAAACTCCTAGGATAAAACTAGATAGCGTTGTCTTATTATTATTATTATTATTATTATTATTATTACCATCATACATTTATTGACGGTGATCAGTGTAGCGATTTGTGGTTGAACGGAATGCAGCTGAATAAAAGCCGCTGATATCGACATTGAAGGTATAATCTGTAACATGAGGGACAGCAACACATTTCAAAACCTGGCGCATTTGTTTAAGTCTAATATAGTAGTGGTACAAAATCACATTAATCGGTGTTCAAAGGGAAGACGTTATTTCCGGCCAATAAGCCATCTATGAATTCCCCGCAAATAGTTTGACAGTTGACCAATGAAATCCACGTTATCCCATTAAACAGACCACTTCAGCTCCATCATCTCTATTTTGTCACCGTAACAATAGTGAGAGGCTGAAATTTTCGAATTATTACAGTCTGCAAGTCGGTTAGCTGGTCAGAAAGTTATAAGTAGCTGTCGGTAATCCTACACTGAATCAAAGAACACTGTAAAGTCATATCACTAAGTTCAGGTCCAGCATCGTGAATCTGAAAGATACTTATCAAGATGGCCGGTGGTAGAGCAGGTAAAGACCAATGCGAAATTAACAACGACACTTGTTCAAAAGATATTCGAGCGTGATCTACCATCAAAGAACACCATATTTGCTACTTAGATGCTCGCGGCCAAATAATACCACTTCACCATTTTCAGATGCCACACAGTAATTTCAAAAGAAGAAACTAGAATTCACGAACAATTATCATCATACTCACCAAGGGTTCATTCATCTGTATGATCATGAGAAGCTACATATATGCTATCCATAAATTAGTAAGGAGATGATACTGATGAAACGTTTACTGTTTTCCTTCGTTTGGCATACTTGTAATAGTGTTTACAGGGTTGGTTATCCTCTGAATACTTACTTCAGTGTGTTCCTCACACGAAGGAGGTGGTTCCAAATCGCAGTCTACTCCGGTCTTTGGCTTGATTTGTCCAAAACAATGGAAACGTCTGTTGGGCACCGGGTTTGTAAATATTGGCCAAAGAGTTTGGCACCATCACCGTAGTGATCCCTAGTCAAGTAACAAAAGTTATGAGTGTGCAATTTGGAACGGCTAATAAGAACGCTGAAGGTTTTTGGTTCCGTGAGTAACTCATGGGGATGATTTAAAGTAATTTGCCATGTCCTCCTAAGTTCAACACCGTCTCCATAAGTCCATACAGAAATAATACAACTAAACGCGGATTCTCAAGCGTACTGGAAGCATCATAAAACTTATCAGTTTGAAATAAAAACGACTTTATCTGCAGAACGTTATAATCACACCCGGCAACCAAACGTTGCATCCGCTCAAACCGTCCGAGAAACTTGGGTGGAACTGTTGGATCATGTTTGCTTCTGCATCAATTCACACTTTACCGATTGCAGAGTTAAATCGTGGACAATCACTGGTCTCTAGAAGAACTGCCAATTAGCCTGAAACTTTACAGTCAACAGTTACGGTGTGCTTGCAGAAAGTACCGTGTGATTCAAACAAGTGTAATCAGTGAGGTCGTGTAATCAACTGACCTCAAGCTACACCAAAAAATAAGACTGATCAGCTAGATGTAAGCCCCCGTCATGGACACGCCCCTTGTGGGCACACATTTACAGATAAGTTCACTTTAATATTAAGAAGAGAATCCTGCTTGACCTTAAAATTATATCACTAGAGTTATATGAACAGTCCACATGTGTACATATTCACTAACAAATACTAATACTTCACTTGTGACAGTGAGTTCTCAATAGATTCAAAATATAGTATACTAAGCCCTCTTTCTGGTCTGATTATTAAATCCTTACCTTTTCTTAAGATGTGCAACATTCTGTATGATATATAAGATAAAAACAACAGGGTTTTGTCGTAGGTTACCGTTATCTTAATCAAAAATTTATTAAGACAATTAGGTATAAATTAATCACCAATAGCAGCTGACTATGATTTTATCCATCATGCAGACTTTGGAATCCTGCGCTGGATTCGACCTATGCTCCTCCATTAGTTTGTAATTAATATGCATAATTGACCAGTCACTGAGTCCAAACCTTTCCACGTTCGCGTGAGGCAGTCGTTTTGACCAACGTGCCAGTGACCACATGTCAAGCGTCGTTGCATTATAATATGGGATATAGTAAACAAATTGGTCAGTAAGTAATACACATTCTACGCAATCAGGAGTTGATACAATAACCGTTTTGTTATGCTCAGCTAAAGATTTCATGTTTGTAATTTATTCTCGCGTTGAGAAAATCGAAAACATTTGAGTAATCGAAACCACAAGTACGCTGAGTCACGTGATAAACGACATTCTCTGTGTTTAGGAAACAAGTTTACATTTTTCAATTTGACCAAACAGCATTCACTATTGTGAAAAGGTCATTCCATACAACTAACGTCTAGTTAGACAAAACCAAGATAGACCGGCTAGACCCCAAATGAATTTCGAAATAATGTAGCCAGGGAATGGGTTACAGGATTTTTTGATTTCGGAGTTTGGGTTAGTAAATCAGATTCGAGACATCGTTAATACAAGTCATCAGGAATTATTGTCCTATGCGCTGTTCCGGTTGCACTATGGAGACCGAAGTCCCACCAAACTTGCACGTGCAACTTGTGATTAAACATTTTCTCAGTTCGTTTTTCTTTTACTTAGTGACTTGTGTGGACAAGCAACGTCGAAGCTCCACGTGGTAAGTGTTTGGACTCGGATGATGCTCAATTAACTCACCTGAATGGACTTGATCATTTCGCAGATTTTCGATCTGTTTCAATAGGCAATTTCCCGTGAATATGGTTGATTCCTTTGACTGTCAAACTGATGGATTTACTCAGGATTTTCACCATACAAGGTTAAGTAAAACTAGAAATAATGTTTAAAATCACTGTCTGCCTTGTTGGTCGGCAACAAAACAACATACTGGAAAAATTAGAGATCAGTCTGAGTATTAGTTAGTATGTTTTGTTCTGACGTAGTCCATAGCGTCTTGGACTGCATAGCGTCATACAAAAACCACCTAAAAGTTGCCCTGTTAGACGACTTTGTTATACTATCTAGCCTCGGATAGATAGTGCGAAATTTCGAACAAAGTCTCAACAGCAGTATGATTGCAGTTCTGGCATCCGTCTTGTTGGTTTGACTCTCAGTCTCCTGCGGACGTCCCTTCTAAATCTTTCGAACTGAGCCATTGGCACGTTGGAAGTTCAAGCGCTCCGTAGATATATCTCTCCGTTGACTGCTGAACAATGGCGTCTCAGCTAATCCAGTTTCAATTAGACTTATTAATGGGACGTTTGATGACCAAAGTGCACGGTTCGATGAATGAAGTTTTTTATCGACCATCTCGGACAAAGCGTTTGGAACTACGATGTGATTAGAGGGAGTTTCATGTTCACTGGACTGGCAAGCAAATTATATGAACCAGAACCCAGTGCTTCCCACGAATGATTGAAACTCTCTAAGTATAATACTGTCGGTTACTCCAACTAGCTAACCAACTAACTCACGTGAAGCAGATTGTGCATTACAGAGTCAACAGCTTTCAGCAAACAACTTTGGCTACTTTTAATAGTGAGTAGCTTGCAGTGTGGCTGAAATTCCAGTCTTCGCCTGAGTAGTTACTGAATTTCCTCATTACATATTGGTTTCCAGGTTATTGGGTATCAATATTGGTAGTTAAGCGTTTGTTCGGAGAGCTTACGTCGATCGTTACACCTTGATCAATGCATTTCAATGAATGTGGTGGAATTCAGCCTACATGCGGACGTTACTTTGTTTACGTTTGACTATTCCATCCTACTGAATGTGAGTTAGCTCGATTGTTTCATGGAAATCTGGGCTTAATTCCGTTGCTCGCCGTGACGGTATTATGCACTTTGGATAATTTCCACCAACAGTGACACTCAGGCTTTGCGATTCTGTTTGAAACTTATCTCGTCAAAATCCTAAGGCAACGGCCTAGCTGCAATCGGTCGTAAGCTATACCAAAATTGTGGAAACCGATTTATTTCTATATTTTCGAACACTAACTAATTCGTCATTCTATGCCTGTAGTTCAATCGCTTCATGTTCTGATACCTGGGCACCTTACGGTTGTTATATGTTCATGGTAGTAGTGGAAGTCTGGGGAGATTGGTTATTTTAACTTGAACGTCACCAACACTTGATCGCAGCTTTCGCGCTCGGATATGCTTTTCGGCTAGCCCCCTTCGAATGGAAGCATTAGACTAAAGTTTCGTTCTTAATAGACCTCATCTGTCGTGCATATCCTTTTCCGGTTCAGGGTTCGTACTCTGAACCCCTTGATTGTGAAACTCGCGTGTTAACCACTATGTCAGTAACCTCACAATGTTCATGACCTATTAATCAAACCCCTGATCAGGACTTCCCAGGTATGTCGAAATTACTGTCTTCATCGAACCAGTTGAGCGTGGTTTGAGTCAGTATTGAAGGTTAGGGGATTTGTTTCAATAACAAAACGTGTTTCCCGTAAATTAAATGCGGGTGTTTGATGCCAACTCATTGTGACCATTCTAACAAAGTTCGTAATCCGCAGCATTTCAACGGCGTTACCAGAATTCAGCACTTACACGGGATAACCTGATTGCCAGGAAGCAACCGTCATATCACGGTGTGTTGGAATCTTCGGACTAATCTGAGTGGAAATCTTCCGAGACGACGTGCGCATCCAGTTACTTTTACTGATCGCGAGTTACTAAGTACCAGCCTCAAAATTCGAGCCGACACAAAGACCACCGATGTTGGACGATGAATAACAAGCCCCGTCACGATGGTTTTCCTATCTACTGACTGGACGATTCACTTTCGTTTGTACAATGATTGTATCCAACGTCATAAGTAAAAATAATACGGAATGGATGTACAGTCACACAATGGGCTGTATCTTCATAAGCCCTGTCGAACTGCATTACAGCTTTACCGTATTCACGAAGCGTACTTAGCAAGTGGTAACCAATACTGTGCTACTCAGGGGATAAAGCGCCCTCCACACTGACTGTGATTATAAGCAGATATTGTGTGAATCGCAGGCTCACCGCTTCCTCGCTCTTTTGGAAGACGTTATCGGCAAATGATTGCAAGTAAAATATTCATTTACCGTCCGTCTGTCAACATGAGGGAAACATAAATTCCATGGACTGTACTTCATATTTCTCTAAGATGTGATCACCAGAATATATCCAGAAACGTCTTTCACTTTATGGGGACTCAATCAGTTTAACAGAACGGTTGATTCGGTTTCTTAGGACCAATAAACAACCTTGTTATTTCATGACAAAACAGGACCAAACTTATGGATTCCAATCAGTGTTAAGAACGGAGTAGTGAATGCCCTGTTTTATACAGCAATGACTATTCTCAGCTGCATACGGTGCTTTGTCATCACACAGTCACTTTTTCAGTACGTTTTTCCAAAAGTCGTTCTTAGAAAAAGTCGATGATAAGACAAGCTAAGCAATCTTTCCCGATTTTCACCAAACGCCCATCTACCACTGTGCAGTGGGACTTGGGCCTCGTGCACTTAAGTCCAGTTTATCGACGGTACCGCAGATATATACAAAATCCCTCCTATTCAATCAACTCTACCTGAGAAACTTCTATCCTAGAACTGGCCAGATGTGTACAGTTGAGTACTTTAAGCCCAAAATTGCACGAACCACGCCACCTGATAGATTTCATTACCAACGTGTTTGTAATCAATGCTGCGAAGCAAACATTGGTCAGCAGCCTTACTTTTGATGTACAGTATGATTGACTAAAATGATTTTTGTGGACCGCAGTCGATAAATTTTACTCTGCAGGGAATCTGTAATCAATAACAACTTCTAGTTCTGGAACAGTGTATGTATGTATATACTATTCGAAATACATAAGCCCTTTACTTAATGGCACGTGATTCGCACAGTTTTGTTGGATTGGCTTACGCATCCATGAATATGTGTTGTGGGTAATTATGTGAGACGCTTCATTGTGCAATAAAGTAAAATTTACACATTACGTCAAAATAAGGTGCAGTTCATATCGAAACATTGTACTCATAATAAAAATAAGTGAAAACGTTGGTCCACGAACAGAAACATTGGTGGGCTAAGAAATCATGGAAGTCAAATGTCGGGTCACTTGTATATCACGCAGGCATATAATCATTTATGGGAGTATTGGAATTTTAGACACACCTAGTTTTTTCACATCTGTATAACAGAACGCATGTTTATCTCGTTTGTCAGTATACTTTGTAGAGAGTTTCAACACAAATTCATACCAACATTTTCTCTCTGTTTGATGAGGCTAGTAGCTGAGTTGTTTCCGAAGGCATGTTTATTCAACTTGTTGTTTCCAACTGTATATTAGTCACAGATGCTTACTAACCTGTGAGGTCCAGTGGGCACGTAACACATTATTTCAAAATCCCTTGGCGTTATATCTTTTTGTATGCAAATTCAACAGTAAATAATGCAATGTTGCACGGTAAGTTGCAAGATCCTTGCATCGGCTTAATGGTTGTCACTAAATCAGTCACTTGCACACTGTTGATTGTCCGGTCAGCTGCAACGCAGTTACCGGTGAATATATCTTCAATCAATCCTCAATAAAATTGTAATAAGATTAGGAGTTAACTCTTCTAATCAACTGTTTTCCACTCGCTTCTAAAACATGCTGTTCATTACTTATTTGTGTTACTTGATTAGACAAAATCAGCGGCATCTGATTGTAACCAGATTTGCTCAGAAGTAGGGAAGCTTTCCTCTTTTTGGCACAGTTGTCTACAACTAGAATATATTTTATCATATATGGCGCTGTTGATAATTTTGCGCCGCGTTCATCCTTTGGCTGCCATTCATCCTGAGGCACTTGAACATCTGCGTTGTCTAGTTTTCATTGTTCTACTGTTTGACTGAAACGCATGTACCTCTTTTGTATAATGAGAGAGTGTAATTGTTACAGTAATCAGACGGCTACTAATCATATCTTGCTTGGTTTCATTTGGCTAGTTGAGTCGTACACCGCAACATCATCCAACCTAAATTTCCAGGTCAAATGCGGCTACTGATTATATAATTGCTGATACCACTTAACAGGTGCATTTGAAGAAACACAAGTCGTGTGGGGTAGGTCGATTGAGGATTGTACTTTCAAACGTGGGGTGAAAACATGCCTTGCTCAGTAACTGGTTTGTCATAAAACTCCGCAGTGCGAGTCCTTACCGTTTCACAAATTAAATTATACCGAATTGGCCCCCAACGTTTAATTACCGGATTGCTATTGCTGGAAAAAAGGACAAACGGCAAAAGGGCTAGTCACTTACCAAGGTGATTAGGCGGACATTCTCATCTATGGCTTTGTAATCGGCGCAGATTTCCTACCTCTGATATTTTAAGGGATTAAGGTTTTTAGTATGACCTGAGGATTTCATGTTTCTGCCACAAGGTCAAGTCAGCCGCTGTGCAAGTTTTACTCAACGAAACTTACGCACAAGCTCAGGTCATCCTGTTTATCCTATGCTAACTCTTTGAGAGTTAAAAGCAGGAAATGTAATTATTTTGGATTACTCCAAAATCAGTTAAATGTCTGAAGAAATTCGGTTCACATTTTCCAAGGTTATTTTTCACGGGACGCTGAACATACCCAATAACCTGATAGTGGCTAATTTGAGAAGAAATACTTTCATATTTTACACCTATATACGGCCATAAGATCTCAGAAAGTCGCTAACGTTAAGAACTAGAGTAAGTGATTTCAACTTTGTTCACGGAACCATGAAGTCCTAGTAAATCCAGTGTCTTCGTACTTCTGTTCGACGCTTGTCCTCATCAATGAAACGGATTCGGTTCAACTGCTGATAACTTCAACTACGTATAAAATAAGCAAATTTCGGTTTTGAAATGACGTTTCAGGTAAACACCCAACCTTAGAAGACATAGTCTCTGGTGACGGGTTCAACCACGGTAGCCTACTTAAATGCCCACAAGCTAGACACCAGCCAGCTATACAGCTACATAGCATATGTGCGTTGCTGTAACAAAACTCACCATTTATCGCTCAGTGGTACAGTTCCAGGGAAACTATATCATTTACGCTGGCACAACCCAGCTTAAACAAATAAATGTGAATGCCTGTTTTCAGATACGAAGGCACATTTTTTATATGGAAAGCTTATGAACACTTCCTATTCCTTGGAATGCGCCCTGAGAGTCATGGGATAATGCTGCTGCTGAAGAGACCTGTGTGACGTTGAAAACCTTAAATAGGCAAACCAGTATGAGAAAATGAAGTATCATGAAGTAGCTTGTATTTAAACAATTTTCGAGAAGACTAACTAATAACACGATAGCTGTCGGTAGCTATTTGAGTGTAAGTCCAGGGAAAGTAGGCGACAGTTACGGTTGGCTGATTAAACGTGCGTTAATCTTGTTGAATATGCATCATTGTGTTTAAGAAATTCCTCAGCCTCTGAACAGCGCGGTGGGACGAAGGAACAATAGATGAATTTTATCAAAAGCCAGAGTAGATATTCCGGGATAAGCCTATCGATACATTTGCTAATGTCCATGATATCCATGTAAAAACACGGTAAGCTAATCGATGGGTTTGGCATATATACGTTATAGAAACCAAAGCCGTTACCAAGACGACAACAAAAACATCGTTGAGTTTTTCAAGGAATGGAGTTAGTGAGTAATAAACTTCGTAACAAAAAAATAAACCCGGGAAAACTCAAATTATCTGAGGTGTGGATCGGTGATTCTGACATTGTTCTAGTGTTTCACTAGATTTCGGAGGCTATTTCATGGTTAGCTTTTCTGTTATTGCAGTTGCTGCTGCTGATTGGAAAAGCTATGCTAATTTTGTAAAACTTGCAACAAGAAAACTGAATAATCTTTGGCTTGCTGCATGCTGTACGACTTAACTACCGTGTTAAATCTAGCATTCTGTGGCTGCATGGTTCTCTGTTCGCTGAATTGCAGTGTGAGTAAACAGTAAACGCAATACTGGAAACCCAAGTTTCACTATTATTCAACCATGGCTAGATCATGACTAGACCTAATATTTTCCGGGACGCCAGTAAAATGTGGAATTCGCAGTCATCTGTAGAGTCACTTTGAAGGTTAGTTAGGGTAGGTGGAAAGACGATCTATGCAAGAAGGCCATAATATGCAAGCGTGCAAATAGTGGAACCACCGCCCACTATCGTCATTGCAGGTAATCAATTAGATGACAGTATTTCGTAATAAAATATATAGTTCTTAACAATAGAGTAAGCATTTTCGAGCAGTAGAAAGCAGCTGACTGGTGAGCTGAGAAAAAACCACATTCCTAGATTCAGGCAGAGAGTCATGGAACGTTTTTAATGTTTGACGCACTGTATCAAACACAGATACGGTTGACTAGCCGTTATTGTAGTCGAAGCTAGCAAACTGGATCGAGAGGTTGCTGATGCATGTGTTGCTTGGTTTAAAACAGTTAATGTTACGAATCAAAAGCTCAAATGACATGAGGTGCTTAGTTAGATTACCGACATACCAATGTTTTTTCAAAAAAAGTCAAATATTCGGACAACTATTTCCAGTAGGTATTATTGGCCTTTTACAACCAAACAGGGTACATGAGTTTCACGTAAAAAAAATCGACCAAGTTAAGTAGGTCATAAAAATTATAGACATGGAGCGGACCTCAGTTTACTGGAGGAGCTGGGAATATTGGGAATTGGTGACAATGTGAGTGGTGTCTGCTGTGGGGTATGCATTCCTCGATGTCGAGTGGTTAACGGTTGCTTGAATTTTTATACCTGTGAAACAGTTGGTCAAGGGAGGTGTAGGGTTTGCACAGACGGTTTTGGGCACACAGTTAGGGGTTGTAGAATTTGATGGAACTAACCTAGGCCGTTGATAACAGTGGCAATCTGACAGCTATGCAGTGGGCTTGACGAACCTTGTAGATGATTCGGAAGGCATCATCCGACACAATTTAATGATCAGTGTCAATTAAGTGAAAACCAACTTCACTGGAAACAGGCTTTTTCGAAACGTTGCGAAGACATTTCGGAAAATTCTCACGAATACTATCCTACAGCCGTCTTGTGGTTTTCCCTACGTAATCTAATTGACAACAGCAGGTGAGAAAGTAAACATGAGAGGATGAAAACCTGCGCAAGCTATAGTAGAGGTGTGACAGCAGTACCGGACAAGAAATTAACGATAAGATTACCTTTGCTGCAAGATAGACACTCTTGATTGTATTACAAACCCGACGGGTGCTACTCCTACGGGTAACTCCATCTTCGTATGATTCAATGATAAACACAAGCTTTTTATTCACTGTCTGAAGGATTTCATGCCCTCGTTTTGGTTGCACACCTCTGTCCAGGAACCGTTGGAGATAACAATTTTGGCTTAGCACATCTCGAACGTGCTAGGGTTCGGCCGGCAAGGCATCTGGCAAGTATATCCCGTGAACTTTGTCTGTTACATAGCAAACCAATTTCCGCCTATACTTCAATGGACCAAAGCTGATGAAGTGCCTGCACTGACCAGTCCACGGTTTTTCCAATAAAATGTCCTATGAACTGATTCATTAGTTCTTCAAAACATGGCAATATCTGGAAATGATAGTTGGCTGTTGGTGTCTAACAAAATGGTGACTGTGGCACTGGGGTGTACACGATTTAAATCAGGTAGTAGTGACCCTTTATCATCTTTGTCATTCATTAAGCAAAATATGTCTTCTACGTAATGTCTATAGAGAGCAATTATCGGCGATATGACGTAGTTAATTGAACTCCAGTTTGGCCATGATTATGTCCAAGAGCAACGCAGCTAACGGGGGGCCAATTGGTACGCCATCACAAGGTTTATAGAGCTTTCCATTGAATTGAAACTGAACGTTTGAGGTGCGCAATAATCGTAGCTCTTTTAGTTTGGTGATGGAAATGCCGATGTTAAGTTGTCTGTTTTTAATGTGGGCGCACAAAAATACGACAGTTTTTCTTAACGGTACATTTATGAATAACAAGGTTATGTCTAAGGAAATCATTCTTTGATTCTTGATATTTACTGAATCAACCGCGTTGACGAAATCAGAAGTATGTTTTAAATTAAATTGGCTCATTTGCGCTTTGATTAACTTCAATAGCTCCAGTAGCCCCTGGGCTAAGACATGATACAGAAATTGTACATGTTGAGAATCAATGTTGAGGGCACTCTATCTCTGTAAACCTTTGAAAAAACTGTTAGTCTGATATGCACAACGGTGCGTGAGTCAGTTGGATCCGATTGTTTCATGTCAAACGGTAATTTTTTCTTTGTGGCTGTTATTTTATTCTTATCATTTTTCGTCAATGTAAACTTCGACCTATCCCACAACACAGAATTACATTTTGTCAGCATAACCGGTTTTATCTGCTTTTGTCAATGAAACGCTCGTATTAGTTCGTAGCTCTTTTTACATTTAAATATTCCCGTTTTACCAGACTGCAATTTGGTACCTTGAAATACACATATTAATAGCATATATCCACCAGATTAGATTTCCAGTGTTCCGTACTAAGTTCTCAAGATTGAACCTGTTCACCCAGTTGCTGGTGCATAATATCAATCTTGACATCTGAGTCTAGTTGATTACACTTAGAATTCAGTCAGTAAAATTCTGGGCCTGGCGGAAACATTTCTAACATAGTTCGGCTCATAATGACAGATAAATAACGGAGCGTACCGTTCAGGGTCGTTAGGAAGCTTAGGTAGTGGTTTGACGGGGTTCGGTTCACTAAACAACATTTGATGCCTTAGGTTTAAATTCTGATGTGTGGTATGGTTTAACCATTCATCTTTACCGTATGGTTTCTGCAAAATTCACACAGGAAGTTGTTAACAAATTGCTACCAGTGTATAAAAACGGGCATATTAACCAAACATTGTTGTGATTAAGTGCACTACGAAATGGATAGCGTTTTACTGTACATTTTAAGAGCAACCAAGCACAAGTAGGGCAATAGCCTGACAGAATGTGTGAAAATCATCCTGCATGGTTAAGCCGTGATGTGATTAAAACAGTTTCCAGCGCGACTGTTGCACATTTGACCGACTCAACTCATTCTGTCAGTAATACAGGTGTCTATTAGATTGTCTACCGAGTGCCAAGTAATCAAGTACAAATGATGAGGAAACAATACTTTTGCGAACAAGCTCGTTTTTCGTTATTCATCATCGGGCTAATTACAAAACAAATTATATGAAACAGAGTTGTCAGGACGAAACGAACAAAAACAAGTAGCAAGTTTGAGGGAGGTCGCACACGTCATCAGCAAACAGGGAAACAACGCTTGTGGAAACCATCACTAGGAGACTTAACCATGCCATCAACAGAACATTATGTGCTGCAAAATAACGCGTCTGTTTCAACTTTACTGCAGCTTTGTGTTCACAGTTAAAGGATAAAGTACCCGTTTCTGCAGCTTCCTTTTGTGTGTACTCAGTTACTTATTCCGATGGAACTAGCTACGTGGGCCGCACGAGCAGGCGTTTATCTGAACGTATCCGTAAGCATCATCCATCCTGGATCAGCAGCGTAGTCACCAAGATAATTACCGTCGCAAATGTTGCAAACCTCGTTGATACACATCATACTGTCAACACGGACTCCTCTTCCCGTCCGATTCACCGAGTCAGCGCCAGTCACTCAATCGCTATCAGATGCCGAGTTTTAGCCACAGCTGTAGTGATTGGAATTCGATTAATAAATCCACCTTTGTGCACACAAAAGCGCTCTTTTCAGCCGTTGAAGTTACCATGGCAAACCATCCACACCATGACCGATCAAACCACCATGAATCCAGTTGCGTCATAATTGTGACGTAATCGTATCAAAACGTTGTTGCCGTGTTTCTTGATGACGTATCTGACCTCATTCAAAATTGCCACTTGTTTTTGATCGTTTCGCCCTGACAACTCTGTTTCATATAAATTGTTATACAATGATGAAAAACGGAAAACGAGCTGGTTGCCATACAATTATTTTCTGATTACCACCCTGGGGATTTTTAACCATCTAAAAATGGTGAAACTCGGAATATGCACGGTTGCCGAAACCGTTAATATCTGATTCCGCAACCTTGACCTTTGTGTTCGGGAGAGGTTCATGCGAACATTCAAACTCCCGGCTCACAATCAATCGAGTCTACGATTTAGAACAATGATTGCGTAAATGACAACAAACGCGCTCTCCACAACCTCTATGGACCGTTTTTCTGACTCACCTTAGTTACAGTTTTTCATTTTTGTTGTGTTGTAATTAGCCTAATGATCAAACAAACAAAACAGGTCTTGTTCGCAACTTTCTACTTGAGGTGGTTAATGTTTATGGTATGCGGATCATACTAACTTAAGACACCTACGACAGATATCTATATCTCTTCTACCATGCTTCTGTACGTACGGTGTTATCGACCCGTTAAACTACGACTCAACCAGTTCATTAGCCCCGATGATTCAATCTACTGGCACTGGGCTATTTAATGTACTGAACGTGTATTATAAATAAAACCCTCTTGAATCCGCACTAAATATTTTATGACGAAGAATAAACCTATACGGATAACTGATTTCACTGAGAATCGCTGAACTGAAAATAATCAACGTCATGGAAGCCTCTAGGACATAGGCAATAGGGTCCAGTTTCTTACACGGAAAGTGTATATCTGCCTTCTACGGTTACTAGGTATTGACAATCACAGTTACTGCAGAGTTTCTGCATGGTGGTTGAGTACCCAAGGTAAAAAATTGATTAATTTTAAACTCTACCAGCCTGAATCAACTTCGATTTTCCAAATTAGCCGGCTGTGGCATAATAGAACTCTTTCAAAAGTGTTCATCGAAAAACTGTACGACTGTCTACCCAAAATATTCAGTCCCATGTAACGTTCCCCCATTGTCATGTATGGGGCATCATCAGCTAATTCAAAGTTTTACCATTCATTGCGTGGTTGACTCAGGAAACCAGGCTGACGGTTGAGAAAGCTCACATTTGATCTAAATCCCCTATTAACCTCAATGGGCTATATGGAATCTACTAAGCGATGCGGAAGAAAGCCTGTTTGAGCAGGTTGAGTATGTGCTGCATTTAGGCATGATATTACCATTGAAATTTTGAGTAGATCCAAACTACAGTATTTTTACAACGGGATCCAGTACTAAAGTAATGGTAAGTTGTCGTAGGACCTGCTGTGAAGTGTTGTATTAAATGAATATAACATTTCCTTCTGAGACACAGCGCTCAATACCTGAGATCAAAACAACAACAATGATCAATATGTCATGTTTACTAATCACTCGTCCCTGACAGTAATAAAATAAACCAAATACACATCAGAATAACCTTTAAAGAAGCGATGTATCAACATCACAGTGAGTATAACCGACTAAGTCCTTCACCCCTTTTATTGTCTCTGTTCCTGTATTATCTGATGTACATAGCTGAACATGAATGTAGGCCCCACCCTATTACTACTATATCGTTTATTTCGAAAAGCAATTTACATAGCTTCGTTCAAGGGAAAAACAAACGGTGACACCAACAGTAAGCAACAGATATGTAAAAAGGTAAATGTGAAAACGAACTGTCTGTCAAATGTGAGACGCCGCATAGTTAGCAACACTCAACAAATGACAAGTCCTTTAACAAGAATAGCAAGTGTCAGTGGGTCAGTCATCAAATGAAAAGTTATTTGTGCTGTATATAACAAACGGGTTCAGAATTTAAAAAAATACGATAGAAAAGAAAAAGAAAATAGACGAGCGGTCAGTTAGACAAAATCAAAAAGCTCTTCAGGGCACAACAGTGCTATCACAGTCAAGGCTCACGCATCGGAACAGAAAAATGTCCTTCATAATGAGACAACTGTCAGTGAGGTGGCAACAGCTAACGTCAAGTTCCCCGCATAAATGTGTCGTAGGATTTTTGGGAACCTAGAATAGTCAGTAGACAAATCCGTGACTGCGTAGGAGGGCAGTCCCAATAGAAGAATAGCGTTACTTGAAGAAAGAACTATAATACCGCGAAAAGAGATGATCACAGGTGAGTGAGAAACAAAGTTCACATCACAGCCCGTGGTATGGAGGACTGGTTGAATGGTGGTATTATGATAGTCGGTCTCGTACTTCACAATCTTGTCTGTTCAGGCAAATTAGCTTCGAAAATCATCCACTAAATTGACGTCAAGCACTACAGCAGCGTCGTCACGAACCACGATTACATCGGGTTTGATGAACGAGCTCCCCGTTGGTACTCGCAGCTCCTTGAAGACTGTATAGCACAACTTGCGTAGTCGTCTTACCAGGCCTTTGGCTACACGTTTGTGTCGAGCACAAAGTGCGTCATGGACGATCATGCATGGTTGTAGAATATGAGCGAGGCTTTCCGGCTGACCGCAGTTCCCACGGCAAAGAACTGAGTGGTCACTTCGGCCACCTCGTGAATTTCGGACCATAGACCACAACAGATTACATCGGAACTGGATTGCATGAATAAAGACTCTGGGGAAAATGGTGTCTTGGTTAAACAGCCAACGACTGGAGAGTGAAGGGTGTGACACTTCCTGAAGACCACTGCCCTCAAGCGAATGGTAGGGTTCATCCATCCATGTCGCATGGGATTCCTCCTTGTTCGTCACTACTACACCCTGAACGCGTACTGGGACGTTCATTTCCCTCAAGATGGGGCCAAACAAATTATCTCTGACCACATACCGCAGAACTGGAGAGGAGTCTCTGTACTCGAGATTTGTGCGAAATGGGAATAGTGGTAGACAAACCCGAGATGCCCAAACCGCCCAAACGAATTGGAGTATGGATGTAGCTGATTGGTGTTTCTTTAGGATGGCGGAGTCACTGTCGAACAAATTGGTGAATCGTATAGTCCATAGCTTTGAGCGTGTTACGTTGAGCTTGGCTCAACACTAATGAGTGATTCATCCTCGGGATCAGATGCTGTCTCAGAAGTTCAGTACGTTGGTGTGGCTCCAAGGGCGCTTTGGTAGTTTCATCCAGCATCGTACGAAGCTGCATACGGTGACTTAGTAAATGCTTTACCCTTCCAGCTGAACGGGATACCTAGATAGATCAGCGTGTCGGATGCGCTTAGTGAATAGATAATATTCCGGCCGAAGTGGATAGACTCATCAGAGGTGGCAGTTGCGTTATTTATGGTCACCGCGGATGACCATGAGCTTAGTCTTCTATGTGTTAATCTTCGATCCGGATAGCTCCAGGGCACTAGCGGCGTCTGCAAGCTTCTCGGAGAGACGCGTAGGATTCTCAGCTAGAAAGATCAGGTCGTCGGCGTAGACGAAACCGCTAACCAGCGTGTTATGGAACTGATAGTCAAGCTCCGGTCTAGATAGTGCCAACACCTTATCCACTGCCACGATGAACAGAAGCGGGGACAATGGGTCACCCTGACGAACACCACGCTGGGACCGGAGAACGCAGCCATTGAGCGTGACGGAAACATTCCTGTAGCAGTCGGCAACGTAATGCGTCAGAGGTGGAGGAGCACCGAATGCTCGTGCCGATCTGACAATCGAATCTTGTGAGATAGAATCTAACGCTTTGAACACGTCGATGAAAGCCGCACACGGACAAGAAGACGTGGTATATGAGTTCCGAAGCATCGCATGAAGCAGGGAGGTCGCATCAATGCAACCGTCGCGATGTAGGATTGCAAACTGGGGAACGGGCAGTTGCAAGCGCAAATTCCAACGATCCGCTAATATCTTGTGGGAACAACGTATCAACGTTGAATATACAGCGATGGATTTGAGGTCGGTGGGAGACGAAGGATTGTTTACCTTGGATACAAGCGTGATGCGGGAGCGGCATAGGTGGATTGGACAACCTTGGGTCATCAGGAACAGGTTGAAGTATCCGGCCAAGGCACCAGTTTTCATACACTTCAAATGTTTAGGCAACAATTTGTCCAAACCTGGAGCGGTATTTCCTATGTGCTTCAAAGTGCTTGATACTTCTTCTTCAGAGATGGGGTCAACCAGAGACCAGTCCCGGGGAAGAACCGCGCGAGATGGTCGCTCATCAACGAGCGGATGAGCCGATAGTACCTCGGACGAGTATTAGTTGGAATTATCTTGGAGGCCGCGGTCCATCTTATAGGCAGTTCTTCAGTTTCTAGAAAAAATTGCAAACGCAGCGTCTTTCTTACGTTGATGGTACAACGTTTAGATCGCTGCGTAGTTGGCCTTCCGTATCTGTTTCGTGGTCAGGTGGGTTCCGAAGGAAACACGACCACATCGTCGAGCGACAAATCGCCAGGTGTATGGAAAAGTTGGTGAGGCGCGCATGTTCAGCAGCGAGTTAGCTTGTTCCACTGTGAAGATACCTGCCTGAAGACCTCAGGCAATAGCTAGTAACTCATCACTGTAAAGGAAAACCTCGTCATTGGATTCCAGTTGGATAATCGCCGTGTGGATCAAACAGGTGAACCACTCAGAGTGATCAGCAATTTGGGACCCAAAATCCGATGTCGTGTTAATCTGTGAGACGGCGGTTATGTTGACAGGGGGAACAGTATTCCTCTGCCAACTCAGAGCATACAGGCGAGTTTGAATGTTCTTCAAAGTGCGACCTGGGAAATGTAACAGAAGCCGATGATGAAGTTCGCATCGAGTAGGACACAACGGAGCTAGTTCATCGACACATCTGATAAGAGAAGCTGATTCTTGCGGAGACCAATTGGATCCGGCGGTTTTCATGGGCATGAGCTTCTCCAGGTTGCGTTTGACTTGATGTTCACGCCTTCTGTGTTAACTGGGACCGATTTTGGTGAGAAAGCTGCGGTCACGATTGGCACAGTCAACGATTGTGGCAGGCTGGATGTCCATTTCCTGCTCTGGACCATTCCTACGTCGAAGCATGCGAGTATGCGCCCACAAGCCAGCATTCGATTTGCAAATCTGGCCAAATTCTGAACAGGTGTACTTCGCTCGCCTATCCTGTGTAGTGGTAGTTGGCTGCACGGAGATGCTGGTGGTAGTTTCAGTCTTGATCGAATGTAACCAGTACGATTACAACCAGGTAGAGTGGTTTGCCTTATCTGGAGTTGTTGCACTCTTAGCCAGTCTAGGTTTGCACCGAGACCGCCTAGTCGGTACCACGAGAAGGTGGTTCTACGAGTCGACTACTACTACTGTATGTGGTAAAACAATTAACCAGACCGTTCACCACAGCCGACAAGGGAAACTAAATTATTTAAGCGATCACAAAATATGTGGCAATGTGTGAGTCTATCAAATCTATTTCTAATTCACACCGAAACAAGCAGCATACACGATTGTAAAGCAATCAGTGGAAAGCAGCGTAGTGGGCGTGATCTGCGTGTTAACTTTAGAATGATAAATCAGTAACAGACGGGAATGAAACTATCGATAACAGGTTGGTTCAATACCTGACAAACACTGTTGATTAAAGAAATGTGATATATTTTATCAGTAGAAAATGAGAACAATTATATGTGCATAACGTGGCAGATTTGTCGCAAAAGCTTCTTTTTCTGTGATAACCTACATTCTATTGTGTTGACAGCATTGC
This sequence comes from Paragonimus heterotremus, assembly GCA_013368495.1. NCBI lineage: Eukaryota > Metazoa > Platyhelminthes > Trematoda > Plagiorchiida > Troglotrematidae > Paragonimus > Paragonimus heterotremus. Next base: position 216,148 of record LUCH01000190.1, on the reverse strand, counting down.
TGTTTGCAATCTTTGTTGTTCATGATAAGAAAATGGAAAATTCATTGGATTCATATTCGAACTTCTCAAGTAAGATTTGTTGTCCTTGTTTGACTTTTTTCTTCTGACCCTTGAACACAAAAACGATAATTATCAAGCTATCCTTAATCCGTTATTAAGGCTGGAACTTCGTTCAAGTTAATTTAAACTAAACCCCGTCTTAAGGGTAATCCCGAAACTATAGTTTGCTACACGGGAGAGATTTTAATCCTTTGGGCTACAATTCTTCACATACATTCTTTTAAAACTAGCATGCAATTTGCCGAACGTATATAATATTTCAATGCAAAATATATACGCTGTTGGTAATTGGCGGAAAGTTTGAAATAATCCTGCTAAATTTTCTGGAAGTTTGGAAGCAGGTCTGTTTGATTCCAGATCCCATAAGTTCTGGTTTGCTTCTCTTCCCAGTAACGGCTGTATAATGAAAAGGAACGTACACGTCAAGAATAATCTGAAAAGGTCCAGACCATCTGTTTTATGTTTAGCCACATTTTGCTTGTTTCCAGTGTAATCATATTCTGGCACCCGTCATTTGTGCACGAGATAAAAACTATGTGGAGGGATGCCCACGAACACGAACAATTTATATATACCATTAGATGCCTGTCATTAACAGATGTGGTAGGTATACAGTCTGGCAGAACCTAGTTTCTATCACTGTTTCTTTTAAAAAATCCGATTCACTTTTAATGCCGACTTCCTTAAAATTGCTTAGGTAATTACACTAAGTTTCGACAGTTTAAAATTAATTTACTGCTAAACAATCTCAAGTTAAGACTTACTTGGATTTTATGCCAGCCTTTGCATTCAAGTGGACTTTCCTGTTAGTCTGTTTAGATAAAAAACACCAGACTCGAGTTTATACTTGTTGAAACTCCTTAACAATGCATATTCTTACGAGGACCGTGACAAGAATTCCGGGTGCGCTTCCAAGAGACATCAGTATTGACCACTGCGCCATTGAATTGACTTATGAATAGCTGTAAATTGGACAGAAAACGTCTTTCTTATATACAGACTGATAATAGTCGGTCAACTCATCGACACCCGCTGCCGCATCACTGTTTGACCACGCAAGATGGTATTCAAGTGCTTTAGCAGGCAGTCGCCTTTTAATACAACTAACGTATGAGGTCGAACACCAGCAAACAAATGATTGTACGGAACGAGTGTCTATGGGGAAAAAAAGTTTGTTTTGAGTTGTGTTTAATAACCGAATGTTGTTTTGAATGACTGTTGAAACTTTCTTAAAGTAACTTCGACAATAGGGCCCCTGTGTTAGGTTTTAAGTTGACCGCCTGCATTGCTTTTTCCTGTGCGTGGGAACTTCTTGTGGACAGTCTAACTCAGCTAGTCACGTGTCATCGACGCAGCCCTCAAACAGCCCCATGGGCAGCCAGTATAAGCTGTTTAGATTTTGATTCAACCGGACAAAACTGTCGAAGTGATCACAGTGATCAATACATGTATGTTTGCTGTACACTACCCGTTATATCTGACGTTCTGCCTTTTTAGTATGCCAACTTCTGAAAAGTTTACTGAATCGTTATTATAGACTTGATACTCCTATGGATGATGTTAAAACGTACATAACACAGTTCATATTGAATACCTCTTCAATGATGCCAGAATGGCATCTGCATATTGTCGATAACTACGTTCTTTTAATGTCCTTGGGATGTTCATGTAAAGTGTAAGCTATTGGTGGGCCCGGAATGTGGGAACTTGTAACCACATCTCTGTCGGTAGACCCCAGCGTTAAAAAGAAACTAAACGCGATTAACTTAAATTAACAACAGTTTCGTCAGTTCATCGTTCGGGATGTACATGGGTATATCTTGAAACTCGGCCTGATTGCATGGATAGAGCATTGCCACTTGTAGAAGCAATTTCCTGACTAAAATGTGAAATCTACGGACACCATTCTTTGTTCAGGTTTAGGTAGTGAATTGCTCTTCAAACCAAAACAGAACTTGGAGGCTACGATTTGATAGTTCCAATCTAGTGGCTACAAGCAACCTTGTTATGTCCTTTGGTTTTGAAACAAGGTCATCTTTGTTCACTTACGTTAGATGGCACTATATCTGATTAACTCCTAGTAGGATAGACACTCTCACAGTCTGTTATATCAGTAAACCCTTTTCGTAATAATATGTGAGGAATTTTGGGTAGTATATTTTATTTTACTGACGTGGTTAGAAATCCCCAGATTGCTCATCAGAACACGGTGTAGCGAAAAAGTTCATTTCCCTCTACTCATCACCAAGACAGAAACAAAGTTTTATGGGACACTATTTTAAGGGCGAAGCAAGCAGAACCGGTAGCAAGGAGGTAAATCGTGTGATAGATATGTATGTAGCCAGAGCTCCTATATCTTTTCATCACAGTTGTGACGCAAGTGCAACCGTGGCAGCTTGACTGGTCATGGTGTGGATGGTGGATCAATTCCGATTTCCGATCGTCTCAGCTGCGGTCAACTTTTCACATCTCAAGTCCTTCGACTAGATACCCTTTAGAGGCAAAACAACCTAACCTGTAATAATTTTGGAAACCGATGACACAAACACAAACACGTTAAACACAACGCCCAAGCTGTTTGAATTCATTCGTACTAAATTTGGTGTTAAGCTGCGTTGGAAATGATGTTGCTATTTCAGTCAAACGTTTCTGAAATCGGATCTAGTCCAGACATGGTTAGTAGCATGGTAACAAATACCAAATTGTATGACATCGACCAGTTTAGTACATATTTATCACACCGCCAAGCGTTTGTGGATATCTGTACAGTTCATGCAACGGTTACAGTAAGCTGGTTGATGTGTTTGCAAATCGATAGCATGCACATTAAGCATCGCAACACTTTACAGTTATAAAAAGAGGGAACGGAACGAGAAAAACCTGCTCCGTTATGACCTTGGAAAATGAGATGCAGTTTACTATTGTTTAGTTTCAGGAAGGCAATCATTTTCAATGACGCACATTAAAATTAATCATGCATAACATTAGGGTAATCGCATCACCTATGAGAATTAACCATTTCCGCGGCTTTCATTATCATCTGGAGCAAAAGGAGAATGAGTCAGTTGCTGCTTTTACCACTAGGTCAGACGAATTTTCCCAGAAGACAATTCAGGCCGTCCCAGTATTCAGTCACCGTTGGATGTCAACGACTAGACAGTGCGTCTGGATCCACTTCACTCACAATGTGTAGGGGAACGTGTAGATGTTGAAGTCAGTTTTTAATCTGAATGGATTATAGGTCATACCACAGTTTGGTTTGAAAGCAAAACTGACGGAACAATCACTAGTGTAATCACCTTTGATCTAATTGGTTTCAGCTACCAAATTATGACTAGCAATATTTTCTGCGTTGTTTTCAACGCCACCATAAGCCAATCTTACAGCGCACCTCTGCCTGGAACGAATCGACCGTTGTTGAAAAACAGACTGAAAGCAAGACTTTGAAATTTAACCGTTTGTGTTTTGCGTTCAACTGGTGGTACACTAGAAGCAACACTGTGTTCAGTGTTTGAGATAGTGCACAAAATTCAAATCACGCATGACTCCATCTGATGCAGTATAATTCCAATTAACCCAGATCATTCAGTGCGCACTTTGGCAATCGCTCCTCACATTCCGCTTCGATGAGTTGTATTATGCAAGTGTGACCCGTGACCTTTACGCGTGTTTCTGAAACTAAATTTGAGCATAACTGTAAATAATACTGGGAAACCCGGCCTATCGATGTTAGTGGCTAATGAATAACATATAAGTAACGCAGGTGAGCACCAACATTTAAGACCTTTGGAAATCACACATGCCAGCAATATGCTCGAGAACAAACAATTAGAATGTGCACTCTGCATAGGCTGAAATCCATCTTTAAGCTACGCGGTCTGTCCTTGGTTGATTATATGCGCAAAAGTGACAATTGAATAGAACGTGCACTAGGGTCGAATAAGTTATCGTTGTATTAACCCCTACCGATGATTTATTGTTACGAAACCAAAGGATTCTCACAACACCTTTTGTGTAGTCACGATCGTATTTAAGCCAGTACGTACATACCAACGAAAGCGGCCACCAGTTCGTTTGAACTGATTAACTCAACGATGGAACAAATTAATGTTGAGCTTAAACACGTTTGGTAACAAGTTCACACATCCAAATTACTATGTAAACGTGGTATTTGTTTTACGTTCAACGAGCAACGGGTCTTGCATACCTAGTGATCGATACAAAGAATGTGAGGCCTTGGGATTCTCGGTCATTAAGGCTCGGACCCAGTGACAGCTTACTCAGAAGCAAATCAAGATCTCCGTCAGTACGTTTCTTATGTGGTGCAGCCGTTTTATCTAGCCAGTTTAGGGAGCGCAGCAATGTGTCAACCCACCTGCACCTTGCGGGTTGGCTTGAACCCAACGTCTTGGAAAACAGTCTGTCTATTAAAGCTTACGATTTCATTATCATCCAATATTTCCGTAGCTGTAATTCAGGACAACTGTTCAGATAATCAGCCACCACTCGGCATTAAATACATGCTATTGGTTTTGTGAATGGAATTCGAACGGACAGTCCAGATTTCCACAAAATAATGAACCTTGTATACATGAGCCCAACAAATACTTAGAACAGCTTTGAACTTTTTCGATTCGATGTCTTCCTGTTGAGTTAAACAAAATAGCATAAAACAACACCTGGTAATATAATGCTTCATCAACCAATGAAAACAAGCCTGTGAATATATAGATTAGGAAAGTATTCACTCGACCAAAAGCTTACGACATATCAGTTTGACGAATAACCTGTCCACAAATTTATTGTTGCAAAAGAGCAGCTCCGAAAATCGGAAACCCCACTTATCAGTATTTCTATTCTGAGCTATGCGTGTTTCACGGCCTGCTCACACCCTGGATATTCCACCGAACCGCCTGATGTGTCAATATTATAGAAGTAATCGTGACTCCTTCGAAAAAAAACCCGCTATCCTTTCACGTATTATTCAAAAGCATGTGTGCCCAGTTAAGTAAATTCTCATTTGTGGTGTAAAGGGATACTTGCTCACAGCATCTGATATGAAGCCTGAGCGTCCGATATACTTTGAGCGGAACATAAAACGGTCATTCCTGGAGGGCTAACTGACAACGGATCAAAAAAGGCATCGCTCCGAAGCCTAAGAGCTGCGTATATTAGACGACGCTGGTGAAACTTGGCCGCCCAGAGTAGACGACGTTAACTGTATTCAGGTATTTGACCACCGATGTCTGCGTTCGATTGCTTGCATCGGGTAACACCGAGGAGTAAGCAGCGAGGTGGTTAGGAAGAGGGTTTTTCGTAATGATTTTCAGGCGGGTTCTCTTGTTCAGTGTTTAAGTTCGCACAGACCTAGATGGTTAGGTCTTGTAATGAGAATGTCAGCTAGTCGTCTGCCACATCGGGCGCTCTTTACCGACGTTGCGGCCTACTGGCGTAGGACACGTGTTGAACAGATGATGATTAGTTGTAAAGAAATGAAATCGTTCACCAATACGTCGGTCACTGTAGCTCCAGTTTGCTACTGGGCTGGGGACCGCGTGACTCATAATCCGTGGCTGGAGAGGCTAGGTGAGATGGCGGCTAATCGAGCTCAGTGGCGTGACTGGTTTCGTTGTTTGTCCGACTTGTCTGTAAAGTGAACGCACTTAATGACGCGGGGCAGTAAAAACCGTGAGGAGGTTGTCTTGCTAATGACGCCTTACTTTCACTTACAGCCCGGTTGTTTTAAGCAAATTGCAACTACCTTGATGTTGAATGTCCGAATATAGACGCAGCTGTTTTCATTAGACAGGTTCCTTCCGCCTCCCTCTTATTGTTCCTTTCATTGTACAGCGTTTACCCTTTTCCTCTTGATTGTGTGGCAGTTAAGCACGAGTGTGATCCAATGACATGTTGCTGTATATGATGACGATGTTGCCCACACACGTAGCATTTGGAGGGAGTTTTATGCAGCGCATAGATATTTCTACGAAGAGTTTATTAGATCCTCATGCGCAATTTGGCTTTGAAGCAAATTTCAGGAATGGATTTTATACCGTTGGCCACTAACGTTAACCAAACTATGTATTATCGTTAAAATGAACATAGACATAACAATCAGCACAAGTTAACTTTTTGCTAATCATCAAAGCTAACGGTAACCGTGAAGAAACGCTAGTTGTGGCTTCTGAAGTCTTAGTCATCAACCTATTATTGATTGCCACGGAAGGTGGGTGAAGAGATAATACTGATGAGTTTATCAAGGTACTAACCAACAACAACTCGATATCTACCAATTTGCTGTCAATAATGCACGATCTGCACTTTTATAAAAATACAGTAGATAACCTAGGCGATGATCACAAGTGAATGACGATTTGGTAATTTCTGGTATGAGGATAGTAACATCTTGATCAATAGGATCACCTTACAAATGATTGGGATGCAGTGATGAAATCCTAGCCGTCACAAGGACTTAAGTTATTCCTAATGTCTTGAAAAAGCAAAATTAGAGTATCAGGCTGCATTTCGTAAGAGGTTATACAAAGTGAGTCAAAATGCTAAAACTGCAAACAAATGTCGATGCTGTTCAATTCACACTAACATCGACCGGTTCTCCGTCAGTTATCTACGTTAGACGACTCAAAATGGTATACCCGCTTCTCAACAATCAGCGTCACGTTCTGTTGTCTTCATGATAAATGAAATGATTTGAATATCTTTTCTGGACTTGACTATAATGCAGGCACTTTGATTTCATCGAGGAAATGTGTGCAACGTCAACGAAACAGCTGGTTGGTCTCACCGCAAAGTTTGCTCACTATGACTGTTTTCATTGTCCTAAATCCGACAAAACGTCACTCTCTGAGAAACATGGTTCCAAACATCAGACAGCAATTACTACATGAAAGCTTCTTACCTAGGTACAAGGTCTGATTTCTACAAAGGTTTAACAACTCCCGTAGAAATTACGGGAAGTAAAAAAATAGCAAACAGACTGTTTCAGACTACTTCTTCTATTTGACTGGCACTGTTACGCAAAATCAAATAACGACCACAAAGCTACCATTCTGGTGAACAAGGAATGGACAGTGTGATTGGATAACTCATGAAAGCTATTACCTTATGGTTGGGACCACAAAAGAAGTCGGCATTCACCAATCAATTCTAACTGAGTTGGGTCAATAGAACAGGGATAGGTCTGCTTACAAGTTTTGAAGTAAAGTCCATAGGTTTCAACGAACCGTTTCTGTACACGGACCTCCATGTCATAGTCGGACCTCGAAATCATCCGTGATTTACAGGTAGCATAGTTGTGTGACCCGTGTATACTGAACCACGGCAACAATCAGATGGGTGGATCAAAAAGTAGATAGTACTAGGTGTTATTTGATAATTTCATCGAGATCACCTATGTTGACTGAAAGGAGACAGCACAACTTGCAGCACAGTAAGTCGTGTTCATGGCTTTAGTTGTCTGACACAATAGCAAATACGCCACTGCGTCAAGTTTATACTTCGAAGCTGAGGTGACTCCATTCTGCTTCTCACCTGTTCCAACAAACTGTTCCATTAGGAGAGGTTGTTCAGTAAACTCAGGATCGCAAATTAATTTTGTAAAAGTGTACCAGTCATAGGGGAATGGTTGTTACAAAATGTCCGCTTACTGGAACTTGTCTTTTTGGAGATGTATATCAGTAACGATAGTTTTGTAATCTGAGTAGTACGGCCGCGCCCTAACAGAAAAACAGATAAAACTGAATGGCTGGATCTACCGCCTACTAATCTCCAAAGGGAAAAATACAACACTGCTTGACATTCTCCTTCATTTCCATAAACGTGTGTGTATGCATATGTTTTGCTCACTTAACTTAGATTATTACGAATTCACCTCTTGATCCCGGCTCTAATCCAATGTTCATCGATTTTCTGTCTAAATTCGTTCCCTAGAGGGTCCACATGAGAAACTAAACTGATAAACATTGTAAAAAAAAATGGTACGTATGGGATAACTCGGACCTTCTCCCCGTGTTAATCCTTATGCTCATCAATCTTCTCCTGCTCTTCCCCGTAAACCGGCTCAATCCACTTTATTTTCCGCATTTTCCAAAAAGGGGAGTCTTTCTGTGTGAAACTGACTGAAACGGTGAAAGTGAAGTTGACTTTAATTGGTTCAATACTAGAAGATAACAGTTAAAATACACGACTTATGGACGTTTGTAGAAACAACACGAATCACTGAAATAAGAATACCAGTCATTAATGGAACAATCTTTGTAGACAAACTGATGTTTACTACTTCAAATATGGTTGAACTCTATTTATTGTAAAATAACCTATTAGAAATATAACCAATATTTTAATGTTTGAAGCTTTCACTTCAGTTACAAACCTCTTGCGCATTAGTTATATATTCAATGTAATAATTTCTTAATTTATTGACTTGTTAACTTCGGAATGTGTGAAGTAACAAACATTTTGTGATGTTCCGCATTCAAAGCTTCAAACTATCACAATAAATCTGAAGGCTATCTGCTATCAGTCACAAGATTGGTTTTGCACGTGATATGGCGTTTGATATGTGACGTACACATACTAGGTCCCTGTTGGCGGAAACGGAAAACCGTTTTCGCTATCCTTCATCTGTATATCAACTATTCAGTGGTTCATAATGACTGGACGTTCCAACGTGAGTTGTAAACTTTAATCCAAAACAAGACATCAGTAATCCACAGAGCAATTAATGAATGAAGATCTTATGAAGCGTTGAAACTAGTCAACCATAATTAGTCAACCCACTTACCTCGCAGTTTTCGTACACCGTCATGGCATGGCTCAGAATTTGTGTTTTTGGACCTACGTTAAATTAGAAAAGATGTCTTTGGGGAAAACCCCTAAATTTGGCGACATTCGAGCCAACGGCAGAAAAAGCATACTCAGACACAGTAAGTACTATATCAGCTGAGCTACGAGACCAGTTTGTGAAACGACTGGACCAGTGAATACATATACGCTTCTCACTTGTTTACAAGTTGGTCATATAAGTAGGGAATTAAAACGTTAGTAGTGGGGTAGTTTAGCTGTTACGAAATGAGCTTCAGTCAGGCCCGGACAAGATTAATGTTCTCTGTGAGTTCAAATTGTTAAAGTCCTGGTCGTGAAACCATCAATCAAATTGACGGAACGGTTACCTTGTATTCTTCCCAGGCAGTCGAGTATTTTGAGTATTACTCACAAGCGAATGTAGCTGGGTGTTCGAATATGATAGTTCTTTCCTGTGCACTTTGAAGGCGATGGCGATGAGATCAACACGATTGCCTCTTGTAAACATGACCGAATTTCTAGTCCAGGTCAGTGCTGTGTTTGACACCTGGCTGGTTGGAAGCTCTAAGGAAGTGCAAAGGTTACAAACTACACTGAACTATGTTCAAGTTGTGTTGTTTGTTATCATTAACAAATCTTCAACTCAGCGAGGTGACAAACGTCGCCTGATCCTAATAATTTGGTTTCCAACCCCATCCGTTTAGAACAACCAACCTGAATATACAACACATACAGAAAGCGACAAAATTTGAACTAAACTGTGACAAAGTCGAATGGTTAGGGCCAACCTGCAATAACGGTTGATCAGAAAAAATACGTCGAAGCCGACTGACGACTTCCGTCTAGCTTTCTAAGTCTATGGATGTCATTGGAAACCGACGCAATATTCATCTTTAGTAAGCTAGATGTGAACTAATTGTTACTCCAGATGACATGATAGAATGCGAAATCCAACCTGCTTGCGTGGAATAGCTCAAAGGAATTTATGTGTATAGTGGTTTGCAAACGTGTCTGTTTATGCCGATCAACCATCACGGCTGTGTCGAGTTAGTAGGTGTGCCACCTGTTTCAACCGGTCTTGCGCGTGTGTTTATTAGTGTGCCTCACCGTTTGAACGAATGTACTGGCCAGCCTTCGTACACACAGGCTGATAGTAAGCGACCCACTAATCACTATGTGAAAAAAACAAAACAAAACTGAGAAACAACGGTCTACGAATAACCCATATATTCATTCTAAGCACCGAAGTTTCCTGGACTATTCAAATTGCCCTTCCGTTTATGTGAAATTTTGACCCCACCTGATAAGTGAAGGCTAGAACAGCTACTCAGCTGAACGTAAAGCTCATACCTCAAAAGCTGTATTCTGTCACTGAAGTCTGACTACCAATTTCTGTGCTTCACTTAAGTTCACCCTACGCCAGAAGTCTTCCCTTTGAGTACGTTGATCGTTGGATAAAGATTGGATTGACCTTCACATATGTCACTGTTCGCCGCATTTCGCTTTGGCAAGCAACTAAATACTAGGCAGTATAGACGTGATTCCACTTCGTCTGATGGTCTATTCGATTGAATGTTTCTGGCAGTCGCGTGCCAGTACTGTCTGTCCGACTTAAAAACCTGAATGTTTGTGCTTGTTGTGTCGAGTGTATGGTTCTGTTACTGATGTGAATTTGATGATCAAAAGGAGTCAGCTGGCAACCGGGTAGTTCGAATAATGTTGGTACCGGCCGATAATACTTCCTGCAGCATTTGTAGATCTGAAGAATGGAAAGATCGTTATGTGCAATGTATCGTTCATTTGCTTATTATATTCACTTGTGCAAAATGAAATGCAAACGTTTGGACATGTAGGCCTCTAGGGGCAAATTTTTTGAAGGCATCAATAACCATTCGGCCAAGTGGTAGAATAACGTCATTAAACTTGAACCAAGATTGTGGAGGAAGACAAATTAGAAGATACGCGCAAAACAAGAGAAAAGAATTGATAGGTGCAATCAGGAAGAACGTTCGGTGTATGTATCCTACCATCAGGATAGCAAATGACGCACAACCATCCGTTTCTGATTACACACCGGTGATTCCATACGGTTTATCGCGGATGTTTCGGAAAACTTCATAGCATCTCTGTTCACTACCTGACTGATAACAAAAATGCTTCAAGAGAATTTACTGGGTGACCAGATTATTGTAACTACTTCGCAGATTAGATGCAATTTAGAAGCCATTTGAGGAGATGCTCCGAGTTCCGAATGAAGGCACTCCTTACTCGGCACGCCTGGTACAATGAACGCTCCGTAAATTACAACTCATTGATTTAATCTCGACTAAGCAGATCCAGGTTTTCGCGGTTGGCCAGGTAGCACGCTCACACAAACGCCTTGCTATAAAAGCACTTGGTAGATCCAAATTGGTCAACAAGGTGCAACGAACTGCAAGATGAATTCTGGGTAGAGTTCTTTGTTTTTCTGCATTGTCATTTCCAGTTGGCTACCAAATTAAAGCGAAACGTATCATCCGTGACCCTGCTGAATTGGAATCGTAACATTCTGTCGCCAATGTTATAGCGACCAAATCGTTTGTACGCTTGACTCAATTCTCATCGCGTCAGCGCTGCCCATCAAGTTAAATCACTACACGCTGTAGGAATGAAAATTTTAATACCGAGACATCTGACCATTGCACACCTTGAAATGCGATTGCGTGACAGGCCTACACGAAAACTGGTTCTTAACCTACCGACGCCCATGCGATAACCTGCGTAACCTGTGTATGCTAGATAATTTACGTGTGTAAAACTCAGTTTACAAGATTATTCAATCAATTGACCATCACAACTCGGCCTGCAAGTGAGATATACTTTATTAAGGAGATATATTCCATGTAACGAACTGCAATCAATTGCAAGCTGAACAGTCCGATTGGGGATCAAGGGGAAGTGACAGAATAATGAAGAATGAACGTCGGAAGGTGTTTTATGGCAGTATGGATCGGAGACCAAATCATGAATGTATAACACCGACGAGCTCTACCAGAAGCACAACTCAGGTAGCGTTCGTTTCCAAAACAAGATAAAGCAAGTGTCTGAGTTGGAGTGTAGTATACCAGAAACTGTGAGTTGTGTTCAGGCAAATGTGGCTGATATTTTGAATATGATGATCCGCTTACACTTAGTGTGGGGTTACTGGCGCAGTAGTCAGCGCGGTTGGTTCATGACAACGTGACTGATGTTCGAATCCCGATAGTGTCAAGAATGTGCACCACAAAATAGATCTTAGAAGAGAGGACCTCCAGCCAAATGGTTTCTTTCACAATAGGCTTGTTGAAATGCAACTAGCAACTAGTAAGTTCACATGGTTTTTGACCATTATGAATAATCGATTTACATTGCATGAACAAAAACTGGATCGAGTTGAAAATAAGTCAGCTTACGTAAAATGGCTGCTTACTGAAGTACATCGGGTTGGTATCAGTTGAAAATCATATGAAATTGCTTGTGACCCTAGCATTCTCATCAACATTGCACAGTCTTCATCTGAGAAGAAACATTACACTCAAGTTTCTTCCCGTAAGAGCTCGTCACTAATGCACCCACTCCTCATCACCGCGACCTTCATTCTGATCGGGCATACACTGGGTCATCGACTCAATTTAAGACGAGAGTTTTAAAATTAGTCTCATTTAATATAAACATGTTGCGCGCATGCAGCGTGGGCAATTTATTGGCCCCAGAGGAAGGTGACCTACAGGAAGTACAGCCCATCAATGAAAAGTGTGATTGCCCAACTACTGTTATTTTTAACACCTGATATCTACCTACGTTAACTTCACAACATATTGTCTGCTGATATGTGGGTTGTTTGCGATAATCTGGCGCTCGAAAATAAGGAACAACACAGTTCCACCTTTCATTGTTCTCATGGCTGCAGATGCTGTACGACTTAACTACTGACATCTGTGTTTTCAGAAGTTCTCGTAAGTAGTAAGCATAGGCGGTCTAGTCCGAAGTGGAACCTTTCAGACTAGTACAGGAGAGTCGACTGCATCAGAGTTTCAAAAACTTTATTTTGATGTGACACCTTTACTCACTTTCCATTTGGCAGATGAAACTGACGTTTTACTGACACCAATAAGCTCATAGAGTTATAAGGTCACAAATCATAAGAACTGAGTTTAAAATTTGTGTGCGTCAATTTGGCGGGACATTTTGCTAACTTGTAGCATTTTTTCTTGATCTGGGTTGTTAGTTCATCTTGAAAATTGCCCACTGATTGACGCTTATATAAATCTTATTGTATTACTGTGAATAATCCATGGAACTGCCGTTTTCTCCACTATTTTTAGAGAAAAGAATCACATTAACCGAAAATTTGGAGCGCAAACCTTTGCAAAAGTCTCAGTTGAATAGTTTGCCGATGAGCGACTTCTAAAGATCATTTGAATGGATCTCTAGAAGAAACTACCTTTAAAAATATCTTCAGCAAATCATCAGTCTTCTAGTTCGCACAGAGGGATTTTCGGCTGATCATTAGCCAAAATCCTAATTGATAAAGAGGGTAACTATATTTTCAATATTTGCAATGACTATCTCACCTATCTCTTCACCAAAACCTCTACAGTGTGCTTCCTCACACTCGAACTCATCCGTCTTGCCAGCAATATGGCGTGTTTAAGTATACTGTAAAAGACTTACCGTTGACGCTTACAATATGAACACGTGAAATGTGACAATTTTAAGCTTCTGGCATAGTTTAGTAGCTCAACATGGAATGTGCAGGCAGCTTATGAACATAATGTTTCTATAGTTGTTTCAAATCCAGTGAAAGTCCTGATTTTTCACATTTGTGTATCTTTCGAAAGAAATTATCTGCGAACCTACTAAGTAGTAACATGAAAATATTTTAGTTTGGTGTGCTGTTCGCAGTAACGCAAAGACAGCCTGATGGATATCTTACTGTTTTGTGTGAAGCTTCGGGCCGGTTGGTTGGTTACTCATCGTTGTTTATGTATAAAGCTGACTGTCAGTTACATTCAACAGTGTGATGGTGACAAAAACCTTTAGGTATTCGGACCGTGTGGCGCAGGATGGATGTTCTAAACTAGTAGTATGTAACATAAATGTTGTGTACAAAGTAAATTTAGAAGGTGGGTATAAACCTTTCTAGATTGAATGGTGTAAGGTCGACGTCCTACTCAGCCCTTCTCAGTAAGTCAATGAAAAAACTTCTCTAAACGACAAGCACACATTTTGCGCAAAAGTACAATGTTAGGAAATGTCAAGAAAGAAAAAAGTCCCCCATCAGCCTGATATATGTAAAGATTTTGAATACCTAGCAACAATTGCCAAAAATTGCCCTTTGGAGTTCATACAGTCTGAAACTATCTATGATTTTCACTCTTGCTCTTCCTCGAAACTCATGATTTCTTTATAGTTTGTTTGAAGTAAAACATCATTGACTTAATTTGTAGATCGATCAAGAACAACACAACGTTACGAGCAAGTTTTGATGCTCTAGGTTTCAACCACCTCTCAAGAGTTTTACCATCCAATTCACACTAGCGTGAAAGGCAGAGTATTACGGCTTACTCGTAACGTTGTGTTATTCTCAATCGATTTAGCGATAACAGGCTAAACACCACCTTCAAACCGTTTGAATTCATTCATACTAAATCTGGTGTAGACATTTTGCATCCTAGACTTAAAGCAGAATACTGCTATACTACCCAGGACATTGAATTTAAAAATGTGACAGACTGACGTGAACAGAGGACGAAAATTGCACGTTTTGTTTGACTTTATCAAGTTGTTTTTGAATTCTTTGATTAAGAACTCATCCACGACAACTTGAAAGGACAAATAGTTAAAGCGAAAGTGGTCCTGCTTCACCTGCACTTTCTATCAATCAGTTCATGTTCTTTCATTTGTATATAAATAATTAGCGTTCACATTGTTGTATACATCGCACTCACTCTGGTAAATCTGTCGTGATGATACTGACTTATTGTCTTCCTTGCAATGATAGTTAAGGATACTTTGAAAAAAACTGACCTAAATCCTTAATATTGCAATTATTAGGCTTCTTTTAAAAGAAGGGAAACATTTATCCAGATCTTCTTCTTGAAATGAAAAGACTGAATAGACAATCTGAACACTCAAACTACAATCGAATATGAGTGATACTTATTTATCCTTGATCAGAGTTCAGACCACTAATTAGTAACTGAACAAAAATTCGTTTTCAAAAAAGCCGTTCAGGTTCAACAAACATGGGTTCCGAATTCCACGAATTTACCCAATAGGTCAGGTGTGACATGTTTGTTGATGTGACATAAATGTACTACTGAAGAACGGTATTGGAATTTGGTCGATGCACTCTGACCGTCACCGATAATTGCTACCAGCTTTTAGGTCCTGCATATGATTTTTAATCTCTCTTGAAAATAAGCATTACTTCAAGTGTTCTTTTCGTTACATTTTGTCTGTGGCGCATATTTTTACAATCTCCGATGTTAGAATCCTAACTACCGTTTCAGGAAACAAACATATCGACCACTTACCTCGCACATGGTGCGGCCAGAATCCCGCATGCAAACATGCAGTTAAATTTGTTTAGGTCGTAGATTAGGTTAGCAATCAGCATCAGTTTGTGCTAAAAGTGAGGGTCATTCACATCGATATCATACAACTTACCAACTTTCGATTATCACATCACTTTCGAATTTCAGATGATTTCTGGTTGAAAACATGATTTTTTGTTGCACGGATGCAGTCGGCCTCTATAATTTCAGATATTGTGTAGTCATGTTGTCACTTGTAGTCAAGCCTTGTGTAAAATTCGTCGACCTTCTTTTTTGCTTTCCAGCTGCGTGTGATGCCGTTCGCATCCTTCGTAATCTCTCACAGTTGCTACTTTTATTCTTCTGTTTGCCTGACGGTTGTTTTGGAAAGGTGTGTAACTTCTAATTGTGCACACCGATTTCCCCTGGCAAAATAAGTGGGTATTCGAACAAACTTCCAACTTCCTATTCGATTGCTGCTGGGGTGTGGAAACTTCGATTCATCAACGGATCCGGAATACCATTTCATTTAATTATGTACTTGACACTAGGCTTAACATCAGTTTACTCAGCGTTCACTCGCACAGCTTAAACGATCCTTTGTGTCGCTTATTTGTTAGATGATATTTTCTCAGCCAAAAACGGATTATAGCTTACTGAACTGAAAGATAACTCGCACTATAAACCGAAGCCTGCGGATATACATTTAACCCTTGAAACTACAAGAAAAATTACTAGTTTACCACATAGGTTATCCGATATTAATCAAATACACAAACCCAAAACATGCCTATCAATCTGTAAGCAATTATTGCATTTAATAAATAATTTTGGTCATTTCCTGCTACAGCATTTAGTCCAGTTAACACACTAACTGACACAAGCTCTCTGCATAAGTTGTTGCCCACGATAGCAACTTGAACATTCTCCACTTTGTTCGTCAACTGATAAGCCGCGCCAGGGAACAATCGCCCATACCAATAGATTATTTCAGTTTATTTTTTACCAAGCCATCAAAAATTTGTTCACCTGCAAATGAGCATTAAAATGTTATCCTAGCGACTTATTAGTTTGTCCATCTTCTGTTAATCTCCACTCGGCCACAAACGGGATCAATTGTCAACTAAAAACTATGGTGCAAACACTGCGCTACTCGCCAAGGTATTTTGATCTGATCGGGTACATCCCTGTTTACCTAAGTTTGTAGGAACTTGCTAGGTGTCTGTGCCTTGCTTTGTCGGCTTGTGTGGACCTGTGGCCGTATGTACCGTCTTACCGATCCACTCAGTGTCACTGTGAGTTATGTTCACGTGGGTGGCAGCTGAGCTCACATGTACAACAATTGTTGGTCTCAGTTCCATTTCTCTTTCTCCCCCTCTATCTAGCCTAAGCGTACAAACAAACGCACCCACGATGCGCTTGCAGACGACAATAGCATCGACATCGGACCAATGTCCCAACTGCCTGTCTCTATTGCCAGTTATGTTTAGATTTGTGTTTGATTTACCTATGTATGTGTGTCTGTGCTAACTCATCTTACAGCCCTCGTGAGTGGATGGTAAGCGAGTTTGAACGAACAGGAAGCATGCGGGCAGGCTGGCAGGCAGGCAGACAGGCAAGCGGATCTGTACACAAGCAGCAAGGAAGCTGGTCTTCAGCAAGCTAACTGACAAGCAAAACAACTCAGGCTCAAAGTAAATCAATTAAACACGTGTCTGTCTACACATTTGTCCCACTCCGAAAGCGGATGGCGTAACACCAATGGAGAGCCTTCACGAGATACAGAGATAAATTATAGTCAACGGGAAATTAGCTCATGTTCTATGTATGATTTCGATTGGTGAATTTAACGCAACATTAATTTCAAGTGTACAACAAAACCGATCAGTTGTCTGAACAAACCCTGGATCCATACGTCATGTGAACATCACAGGCTATCCCATGGTGCTGGATTAACAGGAAACACTACATGGCTAAATGTTTCTGGGTTTTATATACTCCTACCTTCAGTGGATTGTTAATGCATGAGAACCTATCTGACACAGCATGTACAAGCTGGCATTTTCTACCGAACTTCGTCAGTCGATCTCCCCACGTTACTATATACCCTGTGCATCAAATCTCTTCGCTGGCCGCGCACAACCTGTTACATTTGAACTGATTTTGTCCCACCTCGGTGTGTTACACGTAGTTCGATTGAATCCGCAACTCATTCCACAGTCTGAATTAGTGATCGTATACTGGAGTTTATCTTATCACCTACGATATTTTCAAGATTGGCAATTCAAAGCCGTGAACACACTCCTTACTGGACTAGATTGGTTAGCACTTAAGCTCCATTCGGAGCACCAGATGGCTGAAGAGTCGATCGACAGCGGCGTATCCAGTGAACATTCTCAGTACGCCCTCGAACAAGTCAGAGATTCCAACGATTGTAATCAGTTCGTAAAAACATGTGGACCTACTTTGCCCCCACGGTCTCATTTCTCTCATACGGAAGGCTATTATGGGCCTAGGCCACCATATCCAACACGCTTCTATTCATACTTTTATCCCGACTGTTGTTCCGGTCAACTGGTTTATTCTGATTCAAAATTTGGGAGACCACTTGCCAGCCTCCACAACCAACCTTTATTTCATTCGTTTGACTCAGCCTCTGAAGTTGAACTCTCGGATACCAAATCTAATTCCATTCAACTGTCTACTTCCCGTGCACTATCCACATCCAGGCTTGCCCTATCTAGACAGTGTGAATTTGGCACTAAATCTGAACAGGTCGAGACTATGTCATCCAATCCGTTGGATCATGCCCGAGATTCTTTCCATCCACAGGGATCAAGCTCAAATGTTCAAGATGTACGTGGAGGGAATCCACGAATGGTACATTTCGTACGAGAACAGCAACACCAAAAACAAAGGCTGTACGAAGTGGGGACAACTTATGATCGTAGCTCTCCGACAAATCCAAACGTAACCGATAGACTAACTAAGTTAGCAGGCGTCGGAACCCCAGCTGTCGATTTGCGACCACCTCTGCAACGAAATTATTCTACCAGAGATTATGTATATCTACCTCCATTGGAGCAAAACTTGACCAATTCACCCTTAATAAACCCTTCCCAGCCTGCAGACTTACAAGTTGTTTCCTCACAATCAAGTTGTGTAGGTGAGATATTAGGAGTTCCAATGAACCGGAATTATCCACTAGACATAAACACTTTAAACCCCATCGCAAACTCATCAAGTCATTTGCAAGATTTTGACCGAAGAGGAGGCCGAACAACTTTGGAGGGTTTACTGCAAGATTTCTCTCTTGGTTCTCGGTCGACAGAACAGCAAAAGCAGCTGCTTTGTGCGCTGCTGACAGGCTCAACGAAATCCACAATTTCTTCCGCGTCCAAACAAACATCGCTAATGCAAAATGTAGTGCAGAAATCGAATGCAACCTCTTCTTCTAGTATTCAACGGGATACACTCAGTGCAAGATGGTCCGACTCCGACATGATCGCTTGTGAGGGCCAACCTACACAATATCAACAGCAACAACTACAACAACGAATAAAATTTCGTCAACAGCAACAACAAGCCGCAGTAGCTGCTGCAGCCGCAGCTGCTGTAGCAATTGCAGCAATGCAAGGTGCACCGAAAATTGCTGCTAGTTCCATGACAACCTCGGTGAATCTGCCAGCGTATGCTGCGTCCAGCTCACAGAATCAACCTTTTCTATTCAAACGACCGCCACTACATCGTTCATGTTATTCGTCCGGTGACGAGGAATCTGTTGCACAAGGGCACCTACAAGGAGTAAACAGTTCACGCACAAACTTGTATTCCCCACCAAGGTTTACTCACCCGCACTGCAACATTATCTCAAACCAAACCCAATCCCAGCCGACAATGACTCCGTCTATACCTGTCCAACCACCACAACCACCACCCAGTTTGAATATGTCACAACAAGTTATGAGTCAGCTGGCTCAGCTACAAACTTTCAAATCTGAGGATTATGCGAACTACCAGAGTTTGGAAGCCATATTAGGTCAAATGTATCCACAGCCACCCCCTCCGGCTCCATTACAACCAGGTTGGTTCGGTAGTTATTGTTTACAAGGTAATATTTCACTGATATGAAATTGCTTGACACAGTGTGTCTATATAGAGGTATCCAGTGAGCGTTCGCTGATGTCAAGTCCGTTCTTAGCCATTCAGCTGGGACATTTCATCTGCAGAGTAGAGGTAATTGTAACTGTGAATATTCCTTCCACTGACGGGTATTCACATTGTTTATGTAACTCGAGGATAAATAATTGCTTCGTATGCTGAATTCAGGAACAAGTGAAAACAAATTTCGACATTTTTGCTCACAAATGTGGTTTAAATCCTGAGGACGTCAACAGCAGGTCAGGCAACAAGATGTTTTATCCAAGCGTTTGATAGTGACGATCAAACATTGTTCATTGTAGTGTCATTTAACAATATTCTACTTAATGTTGCATTCATGTTTTAAAACAAGCAGTCGGACTACTAGCCTGCATCTGGTGAGGGTTATCCATCTTAGTTAGGAAGCCATGTGGAGAGTATGTGATTCAGCACTACATTTGGTTGGTTATCTGAAAGGAAAAAGTTATTTACAGCGGGCTCATTCTCTAAAACATGCAGCTACACTGGTATTAACCTAAGCCTTACTTATGGAACTCTCTTCAAATGTCATCACAGACTGCGAACTATACTCATAGCTGGCTCAAATCACAAATTCACCTGTACCTCACAGGAGCTGCAGCGCTAAGTACACTTTACGTTTGGGTGTCTGACTTGCGACACTATGAGTTTGTCACAGCAGCAATAATTGTCAACGAAAGTAAGCTTAGGTCCTATTCAGAAAACCGTGATTAAACTTCCAAGACTTTGTTCACAGGGAGCCCTCTGGAACATGGCTGATGCCTTCTAATTATTGGCTGTTTCCAGTTGTAAGCGGAAATGAGTTTACAACTTGCTTCACAGGAAGTGGTCATGTTTCTCTTTTCAACTGAATCCGTTTCTCATTGGTCTCAGTCTTCCGATTATTCTGACAATCATTGCATAACTAGCAGATTCCCTAGATAAATCAAAACGTCAACGACGCTTACAAAAAATGTGCAGATACTTAGTGCACCTTAAGTGATGTGCACTTATTGGCTGAAGTTCAGTGGAAGCTCAAGATTGATCTCGTTTTTGCCGTTGCTTATCAGATATGTTTGTACGCCAGCCCATGACTACTCACCCAGATTTGTGAACCGCAGATAATGAAGTCAGAACTTCATAATCGATTAGTGGATTATTTTTATTAGTCATTTCAAACTGTGGATGACTTAGGTCACCGCAGCGGTGTGTTCGAAACAATAAGACGTGCAACTTGAACAGCCACTAATCTCTAATTTTGCAAGTTTGTTGTTGCTGATGTTCTTCGAGCAACAGTCGTCACACTCATTTCTATTTCTGCCGACTTTCTTTTTGAGAATCCAACGAACCTTCAGGTGTGCAAGGACGTTTTTTTGTCTTTTTCAACGTGCGCACATCTAAGAATTCAAAGTCTACACTTTACTGATAAGTATATATGTCATAATCATGCTTGGTAGGAAAATGCGTTGTAAGAGTGAGATTAGAGATTGTTGTTAGTTACCTGGAATAAACTTCGGGTGAAAAGAAAATGTTGGAATAATCTGAGACCACCATGGTTGCGTTAAATAGTATTCAACCTGTGTCTGTTATGGACAGTGTTTTTAACGTGGGCAATTGATTGCTCTGTTCACTTAGATTGCAAAACATATCTGAAAAAGTGGATCGTTTGCGTTGATAAATTCACAATTGTGCTTGAAGCTGATCAAAGCAAAGAGTTACCAGCAGAGCACTGCGTCGAAAGTGTATTTTTCATTAAGTAGAACTAGAAGAAGGACTAAACGATATTCCATACCCCGAAACAGTGAAATGATCGCATTCTTATAGAAATATAGCTCTTCTTTAGAACCCAGCTTCGATAACTTTGGACGGCGAGCAAACAAATGTCGTTATACAACGGTTGAAATTATACAGAGAATTGTCTACATAGGTATTAAAAATAACTACAACCAAATTACACTAACACCTCGGTTTGCTATTTTGCGTGTTGGTTGGCTAAAGTCTCCGCAATTTTCAGGCACCCTGTGAACACCATATTGGTTGATCCGAATTGTCTATAATCTGGGCTCAAACAAATTGGCACGTGATGATGTTCCCATTATATAACTGCCTCAAAGATACTGACCAGTTTGAAGTCCAATAGCATCTTCATGACGCAACCGTGTTGAACACTGTCCCACAAACCCCAAACTAAACAAGACTAAACTATTATATGTATACGCTAGAATTCCTTAATTTACATACATCCAGCCTGATCGATTAATCCTCAGCTGATGAGACTAGCTTGACTGACATCTTGCTTCTGCTTGTGCGTATTCAGAAACTTTTAATTAAATAAAATTTTCATTTTTTATGAATTATGGATAGTTGATGAGATTTATGGCTCCAACGTAGACTTCCATACGCCACGAAATCCATCAGCAGACTTTCTTCTAACAAGTGGGATCGCAAATTTACAGACTCGCTCGGCTTCGTTTAAGTTTAAAATGAGTGAGCTATTTTGTAGGTCAGTGAGCATAAATTAGCAATCCGAAAACCAATAACATTGCGGTGCAACAACAGGTATTTTCACACTTTTAAGAATGAACTTCAACAGCCGATTAGGAAATCACCGTTCTGCCTTTAAGAAACAAAGTTTTACGAAATGCCGCAACAAAATTGTAACACCGCTTCCTTACGTGATCTTCCAGAAGCAGCCAGTTTACTATACCCTCTTTATTTACTCCAGAAGCTTGATGAATTGTTTTGTTGTTCTTTTCTTGTAAATCGTAATGGGCTGTAAACTTATGTTTTCTTGTAGACTCAACGTTTTCGTTAAATTTACAATGAATCCGTTGCTCTTAATATCTTTGTGCAAGCTCCCAGTAAAAACGTTTAGGATGTTTTCAAATTGCTTGAAATAATAGTAATGACACTCCAGTCAGTCTAACAGGTGTCGTTATTATCTTTACCAGTCATATAAAACCAGGCTTCAAAGGATGATACTGCGTTCTGACTGGGATTTCCGAAAGACGTGAGTTACTACTCACAATGAATGAGGCTGAATATTTTTCTAACTGATGACTTTGGTCTTTTTCCTCAATCGGTCATCTTATCATAGATAATTTCACACTACCCTTTCCTTGGTTCAACGAAAACCCCCAGTGGAACGCTGGAAATGAAAATTTGTTGCGTAGAATACCAAGCGAAGCCATGATCTCAAGTTTGATTTGTATGTACGGATAGTTTTGGCAAGTATACACACAGTTCCGTTTTTAGTATGTTTACAAATGGAGGTAGATCTCCTGGAAGAAACGTGTTAGGGCACTTTTTCTGCTGAAATGGTTTGGTCATTTAACATACGTTCAATTGTTTTGGGTTGAATGCCCAGCATTTCTACTATGAAGTGGTCGAATGCACAGCCATGTAGTGTTTGGCTACAAAAATCCCTTTAAATACTGCTCTGGTTTAACCCAGCTGGCTTCCATTCACCTCGGGATTATTGATCTGTCCAATGGAGATCCACATAAAACCATGTTTCTGCTTCTCGTTGAAAACGTGTTTATCTCTGTTAATCGTTAACAAAATGTCACGAGAGTCATGCCATATGAGTCTGAGGATATATCATCTAAGATCAACAGATATATGGGCAGTCGTCTCTTGGCTTTGTACAGATTACCATGTGACTTTCTTTTCCAACTAAATAAGAGCAAGGAGGAGGTGGTTCTTTCCGAAATGGGCCGACTGGAAAGTCTATGGAAATGCGATAGCTGCGATCATTTGTGAGTGATGTTCAATATATAGAGGAAGAAAGTGTTGAAATACGCCTATGACATGTATTCATGTCTGCCATTCAGGACAGCGGACAGGAGACGAGAGTTTGATCACACTGTTCCCAGACGTTTTGAAATATGAGGTCTAAATTTTACATGAGAGAAAAGCCAAAAGGTAACAGTGAATTTTATTTATTGAAGGGTGAACATTACAGACAAGCTATTTCAGCTATCACAGTCTCATATATTCTTTAGTCATCCTTTTAGAAAGGAAGTATTATATTCCATTTCCCTCTTTTTAAAACTCCATGGTGGTGAACATAATTAGTATGGACAAGAACTGAACAGAAGACCCACTTTATAACGCTACCAAGAAAGTGGTTTTAAATTGGGCATGACCGGATCATGATGTACAAACGCTTTGCCGGGTTCTTTCATGCATAGTGTACAATTTGTTGGGTCGCCTAGAACGGAAATATAGCAAACGTCTTTTCAGCTGAAATTACTGAACTCATTAAATACAGTCAGTATTGATACCCAACGAAAAAATAGCCATGCGTTTTGCTATTCTATCGTTGACATACATCTGAGCTTCTTGTTTGATACAGACTTCACGGAGGACGCAAGCACTAACATTGGAGCAGAATTTCCAGACAAACTGTTCCGGAAAGTAATGCACTGTTGGATTGTTAAGTTGATTGTTGTTTATCATTGCACGAATAGGTTGATAACGTCGTAAATCTACTCAAATCGGTATTCACGATGAAAAGTGATGTGAACTGGTTTGATGAACTCGACACACTGTTCTTTCCGTAAGAAAAGTTCCAGTCTGACCAATCACTGGACAAAGGTCAATTTATTGTTGTTGAATTCATTTACCACATAAAATTGAGCTCAGGCAAACTCTGTGTCTGGTTGCTAAGGCACTCTCCAGTCCGCAATAAAAGACGTTGTCCTAAGTGGTCTTCGCCACCTAATTTGGTCGCCCGTAGTAGTTAAAGTTTCCTTGACTGTGGTCCATGTGAGGCAATTACCATGTAACGTTTAAAACCAAAAGTATGTCCCAAGAGGTCAATCGAATGACATATTTGGCCTCACTGAATACTTTTGGCATGCATGTGGCCTACAATTTAAACGAAGCTAAAACTCACCATATGTTGTTGATGGACTAAAACCATAACGACCGGTTTTAGTTTGCGAAGGACATTCTAGTACGTGTATTCACGAGGTTGCCACAACAAAAACCCCTCTTATGTTGAGTGGCAATGCCCGTCCATAAAGTCCTTTGCTATTGACGTAGTTACAGTTGGAAAATGGACACTTTCCTAATGAGTGAATTAGACTCACTGCAGTTGGACTTGCAAACAAGTTACTATGAATGAACACATTCTTTCTGAAGTACGTGGTTCAAATTGGTTACGGACGCAAAGTAACAAAATTCTAACGACTAGCAGTTTAAGCAGTTGACAAGCAGTTGACCATTTGCAGTTCAAGGCCATTGGGGCAATTTATACCTAACCCACATGGAACCAGTAATGAACTTCTGCAATTGTAATTATTTTTTAAAATATCCTCAAGGCAGCTTACGAATAACGGAACAGTTTGTTATTTTCAAGTAACGCATCAGTCGTACGAGATCGCAATTTGCGAGTTTCTTCGGACAAAGACGATGGGGTAATGATCAGCACGGCTGCTTTATGAAAATATGATTTCATTTCACTCAACAATAATCACCGTTAATGGATTAATACAACAACTACGTTGGAAGCTAGTGTTTTGTTTTGGAAGAGACTGAATGGAAAATCTATCAGAATACGATCAGTTATGAATGGTAGTCAAGCAGTGATCTTAGGGTGAACGGTGAACGGACCGCGCTTCATTTCAGGCCATAATGATCTTTGCCGTTGTGTACAATTCCACTAACGACATGATATTTGGTCTTGCGATAAAAATATGCAGCAGGCCATATTTCCTAAAACTAGGTCAAATGGCGAAATACAGCAGCCATATATAACAGTTTATTTAACTGACCACTCTTCTTATAGACACTAATTAATCAACGAGCTCAGTAAACACAAGATCATATTCAGAGTGGTATATTTTGAAGAAAGGAAGCCAAGGAGGTTTCGGAGTAGAAAAATTGGACAGGAAGTTGATAGACGGTGTAGCATAGAAAAATCTAAGGTGTGAAAACATTGTTTGTTAAATTCATTAGATAAACGGATGATGAGTCAAAGTAGGTTAAAGACAGTTCTACGCTTTTACATATAAGTCGATGCAAATTAATACTATGTATTCAATGATTTTTGGATGGTTATGCTAATCCTCCTTTGCAACGGCATAATCGGATTGGCCTTCCGATGCCTTTCGCCTCAAATAATATTTCTTTTCTATATTCCCCGTACTCTTCGCCGGATGAAATCAACTTGTAAGATGGTGTTTCGTAATCGATATTTTGGAAGGCGTTCCCCTTGTTTGTGCTGAAGGCTTGAGGAATGTGCAAATGTTGGGCGATATTCACATAATCATATGTGTTGTAACTGGATCTGCGCGTACGAGCGCACAAACGGAAACGGAATAACGGTCAATGAAACAACGGAGTACAGAGTATACGCCGCCAGTTGGTCTCTTCCCATCCAACCCATCCACCCGATACTACCGTAAGAACACAGAGAAAAACTGGCCTTCAAACAGAGCTTCTTTATGTTGCCCAGCCCAAAGACAACATAATCAAAAACCCGTTCGTATTTATAAGGTATGCGACTAGAAGCGAAGCACAGCTAGAACGAATGGACCAGACTAATATTCAGATATTCCAGTCTATGCATGTTGTCAGGATGACAACACCAGTTGTCACGACGGCTGAGGACACTTGTGGAGAACGGCGAATTTCACGACTATATAAATGGTGGGGCTTGCTGACAGTTTACTTCGTTTGTCTCCTTGTCACACAATATTTTCGGGGAACTGGCGACTTCCCCTACAAGGTGTGATTACCTTGACGTCACCTTCTTAGCAATGGCTACCCCAGTAGCTGATTACTTCAGCTCAGGTGTAGTTTTGTTGTTCCATTACTTTAATAACATTAGTTACAACTCAGATACATTATGCACAGATTTGATCGAAAAAGAGCAGAGTGATTTTCCGCGCTCACGGGTTGAACAGTCCACCGTATGCCAATCTTCGCCATTTTCCAGTGATTTAGTAATACTTCCGTGTGTTTAAGGTTAGATACAAATAAGTATGCGTTCGATGACTATGCACTCTTGCTAACTTCGAGTAAGGATAGAAAAGTGGTTTACTGTCGATTTGCACGTCGAATTTCCCCATCGGTGTTAATACAGATCCCTTCTGAAAGTGATATATATTGAAACCCTTGCCAACTCGTCAATTGTTGTCGATCAAAAGAACCGATAGGGTCCGTTTTCTCATAGACAGTTAGAAACGAACATGGTAGTTCACTGCTTACTTAAGATGGTTGACCCCGTTTCATTCGGATAAATCCCCTGATACCTGAATAATCTGCGCCAATTCCCAAACCAAATTAACCGATACTAGGTGCGCCTGTTAGCAGTTGCTACGAGTTTGCGCTGGTTAGGCCAAACCTTTTACTCTTGCAGAGTTAGAGATTCAACGAAAGATTATGATGAATGGCCTTAATATGTATCGGTAACTCTGTGCCTTGGAATAAAACACGAAGTATTACTAGTGTTGTATGAGCCAGAGCTAACGTCACTGTCAGTTAGACTCTCTTGATTAAACGAAGTGTATAAATTGGCCATTTGTATGGTAAAAAATAGTGGGCGTGTGTGAACTGTGAATCAACTTTTGACAAAAGCTTCTGTTCGTCTACGACGGGAAAAAACCTATCTCAAACCCTAGAGTTTCGATTTCTAGGAGCTGACTATTTTTACTGTCAGTCAACAGAGTTTATTACATATGGACGACTGCCGAATGGAACAGGCACGAAGTTATTAAAAAAAGTTTCACAAAAAGGTAATTATTTATAAATGTCCGTACCTCAGAAAAAAATGATTTGGAAAAACCTGACGGTGTTGCAGTCAAAAGGTTCAAACTAATGACTTTCTCCTCAGAATGTAACTTAACTGGCCCGCGGCGTAACTGACACATCCGTAAATTTTCAGTGGCATAATAGCCTCAGTGGATAGGCATTTGGTCTGCAAATTGTAAGTCAGTGTTAGAAAAGAAAAGCAACTAGTGTATATGTGGTAGCCATAGCAACAGTAGCAAAGTGATCGTTAAGTCTTAGATCAAAATTAGTTGACCTTGGAAAAAGATTTGCAGATAATGACGGAGTGACAATATACAGATAATGACAGTAGTGCTAGCAGATAGACCCAACTGCCACACCACATACAAATGCATGACAGCTGATATCAAGGTTGCCGACATTTTTGTGGTTGCAGATGATGTCAAGAACACGCATGAAGCTTCACAGATTATCTAATCCAAATTTACTCTGTGTAATCAGTACATCAATGAAGTGAAATAAATCGTGCATATACATTCAGGACCGAGTAAATTGGCCTAGATTGTAGGATCATTTTTGAACATAGGTCACCACTTCATTAACGCCCATCAAGTATAATCACGCGAAACCAATATGCTGACAGAATACAACCGTCTAGATATTCGATTATTCCAAACCTACGTCGCTCGGTTAAGAGCCACTGGCAATAGTTTGAGAACCAGTGCCCGTTGAATGTGAACGTGTATCAGTCACTAAACGGGAAAACACGAGATACAACTTTGAATCGATTGAAAGGCAAACAAGAAAACAGTATTCGCGAAAGTTTGCAATGAAACACATAGACGTCGCTAAACTTTCCGATATTTGTCGGAAACACCCATGAAATGTTAGTCAAAAATTAAACTATGCATAGTGCGCAGCAATGAAATTAGGTGCAGCAGTTTCAGTTGAATAAATGGTTCTAAACAAATTAAACCAGTACAAATATTATTTCGATTCCGAATTGTATTAATAAGTAATGGCGTAAAAATTCCCGTCGAAGTTAGGCAGAATATAACGCTTCCCCAACTGCAATGAATGGCAGGCGGGTGAGGACGAAAACAATGTATATGAGCTAGTCGGCTTTCTTCTGTTTGTGTGGGTTGTACATTTTAGAACAGTTCCAGAAAATCGAATTGTTTAGTTATAGAGTTTGATGAACGATTATCGAATAAAATATTGGAATACGGTAAAGTCAGCGTTGCCTGAATATCATTTCGTGGTAGTTCGGTCAGTCAAGATTATGCGAACGAAGAAGAAAACGTCGGCCACGTAGGAGCGTTTTACTATTTTCTCTCCGGAAATTAAACACAGCGAGTCCCGGTTAGTTGTGACAACAATGGAAAACAAAACTGTCAGACTTTTTCATAGGCACGCATGGTTGGCATATTTTCTGTTTTTACTTAAGTGATTCCGTTTTTTGAGTGAATTATAAAAATATCTGTCTACAGTTTCCCTCTCAATGATAAACAACGTTTACTATGCTTAAAAAAATTCTGAGAGGTGTTCCCTTTGAAGAGATGAATGCATTTTGCTCATACACAGCCTAATTAATGTAGACGTGGCGCACTGAAGACGTTCACTCAACTTTTTAATAAGTCAGAATGGGTCAGTGTTCTACTATTCTTACAGAGATTGCATCGAGTGTCAACAGTGTTCGGAGACAAACATACGCCCGTAACATAACCACACAGACCAGTGTACAGTTTCTCAATTTTAGAAGGCAAATCAAAGTATTATTATGCTTACTGTCCGAACCACTTGTACCACCTTTATATTGAGTTTCAGAGTCATTCGAGGATGATATTTGGGTTTTTCTATCTGCCACATGAACGAAATCCATGAGCAGTTTTTATACAAAAGTATATCATACTTCGTTAATGTTTGAACCTAGTTTTCGCTTGACAAAACTATTGTTTTGAAAAGTGCGGGTCTGCTTCATCTCATTAAAACTGCATCGTGCACAGTTCTTAGACACTAGCTTCTTTGAAGGTGTTACTTGATGTAACCGTTCATTCTTCTGAAAACTGTGAATTTCTTAAAATGACATTTCTCCAGAGAGTCATTACATCCGTGATAACAGGAACAAAAGCAGACCTCGGATTGATTTTTGATCTATCAAGGAGAAACAGTATTACTGTCTTTATATGTAACATTGTACTTGGTGGTTTTCCAAGCGCAACTTTAACCAACACAAAAACCAATTTATGCATCATCTGATGTGAAGAATGTTACAAAATCCATTTCACTTCTATCGGTAAGTTTATGCTGGTAACTGTAATCAAGGTGGTCAATTCACCAATATAGCTTAACACAACACAACACGCAAAATATGAAAATCTCCATGAGTCTGCGACGTTGCACAAGCCAAGACTATCAACCGGTGATCATCATAAATCTCAGTCGATCTTCACTACTTCTTAACTAACAAAAATGGTTTTCGACATTTTATATTCTCAAGTTGAACATCACCGAAAACTCATCGCAGCTTTCACACTGCCATTAAATTTCTAGTCGTTCCCTTCCGGAAAGAAGCATTAGACTCGAGTTTTTCTCCCAATAGAACTCGTCAGTAATGCATATCCGTTTGTGGAACCCACGACTAAAAAGTCATACTGCATCGACTGCTTAAAAATGTCCCGGTTTCAAAATCAACATCGCTCGCTACGGACTTTTACGGTAGAGTTAACTATTTGGTTAGTAAGATTCGCGCAGCCAAAATTCATGTTACGGACCAAAGCTTCTAACCAACTACAGTTAGCATAGACGAAATGCCGATAAATTGATTTAGATAAACGGAAGTAGTTACGAAAACTATGGATACGTTGGCTCCAATTTTACCTCGGTTTGTGAACTCTGTAAAACGATGCAACGCTACTGAGGAATATGACGGCTGAAGTTTCGTATTGACACAACTTTTACGATAGTATGTCTGAGCTCGTACATCACAGATTAACAATAGATTAATCTAAAAGGAAAAAGGATCAGAAATGCTGCATTACCGTTAATTTTCAACCGGTGGTTCACGACGACATGATTGATTTATGTCGATTGTTTTTAGGTTTACATGCACCCCAACTGTGACGTTAATCTATTTTTTTGGGACTCAGGAAAGGATTCTCTTTCTTCTCTGCCGAACGGTAGTTTGGCAATTAACCATCACTAGTGAACACTGCTGTGATAATGTCGTCGATTGCTGTTCAAAATTGTTTTAGCTTGAATGACACAGTAGCTTCAATGAAACAAATCTCGAGAAGCATGGACGTGGATGCAGTAGGTCCCTCAGAAAAACAAACAATCCATAATATTGTTTGAACCACTCTGGTAGACAGAACTTTGTCCAGTCGTCTATCAGGAAGAAATAATGCAACATTTCATTAGGACTATACTTTATTGTACTCACACAGCTGACCATAAGGCGCGTCATCAATTTAAGAAACCACGCATTAGCTAATGTTTGATGTGCAACGGAAGTAGAAATTTAGTTTGTGGCTTGTTCAGGGGACCGACAAAAACAGCACCATACAAAACAGGTCAACTGGGTGGGTCGAGCAAACGGTGAACGTCTTACTCGTTTCACTGTGTTCGTATGTGAGTGGAACGTTTTGCAGTTCTGAAGTGAGGACACCTATTGGAAACTAACGTCCATGAAATGGTTGTAAGCAGTTACGAGCGTTGTCACTCAATGGGAACACATGCTTCAGTGCGGTTCTTGGTTTTGAAACAAGCTTTTCTTTTCCTGATTAGATGGCTGGAGTGGAATACACCATCAAGATAGGATACTCTTGTTGTCGTGTTGCTTTGACCCTTGCTGTTAGTAGTCACTACACTAGAACCACTGCAACTTACTTCCATGTTTGAACAATCATAGCCTTACGAAGTTGACTTAAAGGACACGAAAGTCCACAAACAAAGAAACGTTTTGGAGAATCCATCCTACTCTGTTTTTTGTTTGAGAAATTCCCAAAATCTAGTGTGAGTCATGTGTGAATGTCACTTTCGATAGTCCTCAGAAAGTAACCATTTTCTCAGCATAATGTCTAATTATCTAATTCATATATGTTTCTCAAAATCAGATAGCCCCACCAAAGAATCAGTGGTGGTCCTAAAAACGTGAACGTATTGCTATCTTCATCCAGAAAACGTTGAAGCAACATCAATTATGGAAAAGAAATATTGTCAGTGGAAAGTTCTTGTTACTTTATAGTTGTATGTAGACTTTTGTGTTGTCGACCGAACAGAAATATGAAATTTTATCGGCAAACAATATTTGTTTTCGTATTGTCATAAATACTAATACACGTTTCTTGGTTATCCAACAATTTTACCAGCGAATGCAAACGCATATTAAAAGGTACAAACAAAGGACAAAGCAATCAACTAACCAAAGATCAGAAGCTAGTTGAAACTCTTCTCAAACAATCAGACCAGATAGTTCAACAATGGTGCATTGCAGCCGCTGTTCCATATAAGAAATAAATCAAAGAAGTTACCCATGAGTTTACACAAGATCATTTATCGAGACAATGTTACTTGGAAATACAATGCATTATGTTCCGTGTTGATGCACAAGAAGGATTAGTTACCAAAGGAATGTGCTATAAACTAAAAACATCGACAGAACAGAAGACTTACGCACAACTCTCTAGTGGATGGACAGTGTATCTCAAAGGCTTCTAAATTTAGATTTCCTGGTTAAGTTTTAGGAGTGGCTGATCATGCGTTTGACGTTGGTTGCAAAAAACTATGAATAAACTGTGGCCAGCAGAGCACGGGTATATAGCTAATCAGTAGTAATACTAAACAGATAGAAGTCGCTGTAACTGACATTGTCAGTTTTCTAATCGTTGGCATTGGGCAGGCGGTGAAAAATGTGTTGCTCAACTGAATGCATCTGTCCGAATAATCAGGTTCTCAAACATACCCGCCGCGTTACTCACTTCCAGTTTGCCTGAAATGATCCCGAATTTCTGTCCCCTCTTTGGATATTGGGTTCCTAACATATGTGAGGAAAACTTCAAGCTTACAATTATTCAGTGTACCTTCAGAAAAGAATTCTAAATTTTCAATTGTAATCCATTCCAAACATAATATATCTGGTAGAATTAGACGGAGCAGACTCGTTCATTCTTTCGCGTGCTTTCATAGAAAGCTGCATTAAAGGGGCTTTCAGTCCAACTTTCCGTTTACGTCCACCTGTGATCAGGTGTAACCGACCTTCGCCCGACTTGGAGTTGAAATATTTAATACCGGCGGACACAGTGCTTGTGTAACCAGTTGCTAATGTACATAGACTATTCTTATTCCACTGTGCACACCGGATATTGTGTAATATATTCAGTTATCTTATAATTCTGGTTTTGATTTGATAAAGTGAATAGAACAGTGCAAAAACACCATATCGTGTTCTACCCGTGCAGAAGCCAGAAACAGAGAAAGCGCACAAAAACTATGTTTACTTAAACAGTCACCTCATGAAACGTAATCTCCACTACTTGCACCAATAGCGTGTACACGAAAAATGGATGTATTCATCTCTCCAACTTGGTTGGCATAACTAATTGATCGATGGTTTATAATTGTGAGAAGATTGAAAAAGGTTTAAACCTAAAATCGATGTCACCCTCAAATTTCTGAACCATCTGAAACATCTTAAGATGAATGTGTACATCTTCTGATCTGTAGAACCGGGTTACGAAAGTGGTTCTCAAGTTTATGTTGCGGAATTAATTTTGTGTGCTTGCCCACTGAGCAGGTTCTATTCCGTTTAGCTGAGCACATCATAACCACTGAAAGAAATTTGCTTTCTCATGTTTTCTCTAGCTGTATATGAGTATCCCTTAGGCCTCAAATTTGTTCATATATGTTAGTACGATGAAAGGAATGGTTATCCGTAATAGGACTTTGGGAATATAAATCTTGTAAAATCCATAAGTTTTCGGTGACCACCTCTGGACAGTTTTCACATCAATTTAAGGTGCTACACTGAATAGCCTGTTGTTCGTATACCTTATATTAGCCTAAGTCAGTGATATATGATACTGCTGCTTAGCCTAAGGATGGTAAACGAATCGTGCTAATCGCGCTGCTGGTTGAATACCAGAGTAATTCAATTCCCTTTCCGCGTATTGACGAAACAAGCTGAATCTCATGATGTTCACTTTCTAGAAAGTATCTTTAAAATGCCACTGCATAACCGGAATTTTCTTCTTCATATGCACGCATCTGCATTCGCCTGAATAGCTTGTCATATCATGATGTCACACAGTGTTGAACTAGTAGCTGTACAGAATGTTCTTGGAAAACAATCAAGCATGACCTATTGCTAAGCATCCTTATTTTCAAAACGTTTCATTTCACGTCTGATTGGACAGATGAACAACATATGTTCCGTTGCTAATGAGCATGGCATATTTCATTTGGTTCCGTGTGATCAGATTTCGAATATTCGTGAAACAACAGTGGAAAATCGTTCTTTCAAAGAATACCGTAGAGATATGCAACTTTTGACGAGTGCAAACAATCAGTTCGCACAAGCACTACCACATAGTGTCACTGGTTTCAAGTTACTAGTTTCTTGGCTCTTAATTCATATGCCGTTCACAGCAGATAAGTTCGGTGTTACTCAACAACTCAACATTTTTGCTTGAATATATCCCTAACATTGCGCGGTATTTGATCAGTTTTATTTTTATGCAGTTGGTTGTGGATCGTGTGGATAGAATTTGTACAACGCGAAGCTTATCAATGCACGAAAATCTTAGACACACCTTTGTATCAAAATCTGTAACTGAATCTGCAGTTTCTTCATCGTCCACCATGGGAGGCTGTGGTAGCCTTAGCCGTCTCTCAATAATAACGTTCATAGGCATCTTTCAAGCACTTTTAATCTGCAGATGCTGGTTAGATTCTCAAATTCTTGTTACCTCTAGGACTTGTCTACATTAGGTGTTGGTTCTTCCTCACATGTCTTATCCTCTTTTATACTGGTAACTGAAAATCTTCAAAGATATCGTTGCCAAAAATTGCAATTTTACAACTGTAAGATTTGGTTATTTACCGACTACTTGCAATGTACCGGTTTCGAATCTGGTGAGGATTATAACAGTGCGGAATTTGGTGGTACGATCTGCGATGGTTACAAATAAATTACTTGCATTCAGGCAAGTGAAGTGCTTTTCTTCTCTATTAGATCAACTTAACCAGCAATAAGATTTATTGTGCGAAACTTCCGTTTCAGCTGAGTTATCTCTTGAAACCATTTGGATTGCCCCGCGACAAATTGTTCATTTCGGCTGTCGCTCATCGATCAGTATTCAGTACTCAGAAGATGAGGGAAGAAAACTATAATTCCACTGTTAGTGTGTGTTTCTTCGAGTGTGTCTAAGTGTACGTACATATATGTACACCCGATAAAGAATAAATAGTTCCTCTGTTTTGTCCCGCCTCACCAGCTTTGTACGTGTGCGGCGAACTGAGCAACCGAGCGAGTTCACAATGACAACGATTAAACGCGGGTAGGAAAATCGATACTTGGTAAGCGGGAATGAACGCACAAAGATAACACTAATGTCAAAAATGTGTTCCACTGGATTAAACAACACGGTGGCAATGGTGTAACCTATATGTGGGTGCGAGTTTTCTTTAGGGTCAAAATTTTCCAGCCTGAAATCTGCATCTATGTAGAGTTTCCAGTGCTCCAGTACGTATCGTTAGAATGATAACCGTGGGTAGCTTGACTAATTACTTGCCAGTAGTGGCATCGCCAACATAATTGTTTTCTTAATGGAGACACAACTCGGGAACATGATGCATCATGACTGAAGTTCACCAGTTACCGATCCCCACTTAGTAGGTCCATGACTGACATGCAGTTGAGTGATTTTCAATGTGATATTTTATACAGGAGTTGAATGAATAGAGCTCATTAATCGAACCCTGTCGATAACGTAAGCAGATCTGGAACAAAGCCACACAAAAACAAAGCCGTCAGCAGGTGAATGGAACATATTGTTGGCTTTCAATTACTTTGGAAATAGTGGAACATAAAGTTATAACAAACTGAACAAATTAAAGCTGACTTTGAACACAATATTGGTGAAGGTCCGAATGCGAAAGTTTGTCTCGGACAATGATATACACAATTGATGTATCCTAAGCCAAAGGAAACGAGTCTGGTGCTTCCTTACGAAGTGGGCAAAAGAAGTGTTTAG
The DNA here is from genome assembly GCA_013368495.1 of Paragonimus heterotremus. NCBI lineage: Eukaryota > Metazoa > Platyhelminthes > Trematoda > Plagiorchiida > Troglotrematidae > Paragonimus > Paragonimus heterotremus. Next base: position 180,561 of record LUCH01000190.1, on the reverse strand, counting down.
TTAAATGCCAGAGCTGCCGTCATATATGGATGTTATTCAGTCCGAAATAATCTAAGGTTCTTAAGTAAATGATCAACTGCGTGGAATGGTCAAATAATGCACGTGACTGTTGACACCATTGTGTGAGGTGAATGGTAACTCACCAGTTAACAACGTGCAAGGCGAGATACAAGTGGCTTGTTGGACATAATAGTGACACAAGCGACTAAACTTATCGCGATTGGACAAGTAGTCTGGCGGTTGACATACTCTGACATGTATGTGCTAATCCCAGTTTGTTATTAACCTTGATTTTGTGAAAATACTGATGTCAGCGCCCCCACTTATATTCAGTGAAAGAGACACCCTTCATTGTGAATTTTGAACAACGCATCACATGTGACACTCACAGTGTATTTAGGTCCACCCCAGAATAGTCGCTGTCACGATGTAAGCGATTCACCGGTCGGTTATATATGCGCATCATATTGATTAAAGATCAGATGTGGCAATATATTTCGTGTCGAGCATAACATTTAACAAATGCGGTTAATTAAATCCCGAAGCTTTTACAAACTAAGCAATGGCTGATGGATATCATTCCATACTGCTAATAGACTGAGTACCAAGGAGGAGGCGGGTTTACAATGTCTTCTATCTAGGTGCCAAACTCAAACTGCACCGCTTACACGAAAATGCAAGCATTGGACATGCGGCATAAACTTTAGGACAATCGTGGATACGTCCGCGAAGAAGTTTAGCAATTACGTATGTACGCAATTATATGTAGATTAGTCAGGTAACACTGACTACAAGAACAGCAGCGTAGCCATTATAGCTGGTCATTTAAATCTCAAGGACTTATGCCAAAGGCTCATGGTATGTAAAATGTAGGTGATGCGCGCAAGAGCGAGAGGCTGAAGTACTAGTCTGTTGGCTGAGTGCTTAGCTTGTCCGACATAGCTTGGCAAACACGAGTGGATCGACTTGGTATAGGAAGAAACCATAATTTTCACAAGCCTGTCGGGAGGTATGTTGAATACCTTCTTGAACAAAACGCCAGTTTATATTTCGTAAATGTTTTGTCTGCAAATTGACATGGGGCACTGGAAGCCTTAAACAAGCTGTCTTGATGATGACGTCTTACTTTCACTTACTGCTCGGTTGGTTGTTTGCAATATGTAGGCACCTTGATGTTTTATGTTTTATTGATGACGTAACTACTTTTATTACGTAGGTCCACTTCCCCTCCTCTTCATCTTTCCTGTTTCTTCATACATAGAGCCTGCTTCTTCTTCATGATTTCGTGAAAGTTAAACATCAGTGGGAACCACTGATTATTACTGACTATGATGACGAAAGGGTTTGTTAGGAACAAAGATTGATGAACTGGAATAGTGTATACGAAATACGTAGAACGAAAAGAAGCACCTAATGATAGCACGTTTTGAAGTGTTGTATAATAGAACTCTTTGCTCTGCAAGGTATGATTTGGTCATGTGACTTTCAGGGATGCTGTCCCAAAACCTCAAACCTGTACCATTCCATCTACGAAGGATGGCGTATAACCTCGGGTCCGAGCAACCTAATGCTATGGTTCACTAACTCAACCCACTACAGACAGTCGTCACTCAGATGTCAGTGACATCAAGAGTAAATAACACGTGAGGCATATTTCAACAGCTATCACCAACGGTCGTTATCAGTGACGTAGGCGGCAATGTCTGAAGTAGAACCCCCCCAAAATGCTTCAGAGAAATGAGAAATTCAATGTACTGCCTTCAGGTACCAGTATCCGATCAATGTTATCAAATCACAAGCAATTATTTCCCATGCATTCACAAGGCACACAGACAAGTTTCCAGCAGTAATCGACCTACCCTAGTGTTATTGATTAACGTTCTGCGCACCTCAGTAAGAATCAGGACTTGGGCGGAAAGGCGGAAAATAAGATATCCCACTGCGGAACGAGATGAGTGACGAATAATGTGGCTAGTCAGCTGTTTGTGAAAGCTGTATCTCTGTCATGACTGAATTCCTTCTCAGAGCTGAGTTGGACAGTGAACAAAATATTTCATATGATCCAAAAGCGTACTAGTTGTTCATACTGAGCCCCAATTCTGGAAGAAAGAGCAGTCCACGACTGACTTTGCGTTCCATCTGATATTCTTTTTGGATTCAGCATTAGAGCAAATACGTGCAGATCAGCGTGAACGAATAGATGTCTACTGCTAATCTGGTCACCAGATTCTCCGCTGAATGGACAATAATGGGGTTGGTTGAATTGTTAATGCACAATGTGAAATTGCCTGTCTGCCTCATTTTACGGTGTTGTTACTGATAACATAGGAACACTAAACTAGCAGTGAATATCGAACGCTAGAAACCATGATGTTCAGAACATGTTTGCTAAAAATTACGTTCCACCATATGGCGAAATCCATAGGTAACAATTTGATAGAACTCGTTCCAACTGTCTGAAATCTTTTCATGTAGAAAGTCACTTTTAAAACGGTGGACATTTTTTGTCCCTCCATCCTCAACAAACAAATAACTTGATAAAATGTCCGACATATTCCTCCTTATTTCGGCACGATAAAATACCACCCGATGAGTTGTCTATATGTGTATGAGGTTTCTGTCACTGGTTCAACTTCGGCGGAAATACAAATGCTTTCACGAGTGGATGGATTTGTAAGTAATACATCTGCTAATCTATTCGAAAATAATGCTCCTGGAATGCTGTGGTGGATACTGTTTCTGCTTGAGAAAGCCACATCGAGGCAGTAATCCACTGACTGTTTAGTCGAATAAAGAATAAACATTGGGTTGTTTTGGTAATGGGACCATAATATGGAACGTTCAAATTCTTGACATGCCCTCGTAGCTTACTTGGTACAGGACATTTTACGAGGGAGCCGTTTGGGTAGTAATTTCTATCCTAGCTAATGCCAAAACATTTTCACATTTTCAAAATTGTCAAACCTACTGTTAGGTTACACTACTCTGAAGTCAAAGTGGTTGACCTCAATGCTCTTTCTTGAAATGATGCTTACAAAGTATTTCGACAAACAGCTGTGTATCCCGATAATAACTGATTCGTCCTTTGAAGTCATCAGTAATGATTTATCCACCCACTTCCGATCCTCCCTCTTATCATCGTCTATACGCTGTTGTAACACTACTACCTTACGGTTGCCTGTTGAATCTTAAAAATATCTCTCACTTGGCCTCTCAGCTTTTTCTCGTTCCAGTTTTCCAAATCAGACACATAAAGGACTACCTAAACGATGACTCGTTCAGCCGGTTTTAGTTGTGACAGCGCCTGCGTGATGTGGAATAATGTGTAGCTATCGTCTGACCATTTCCAACTCTCAAAGCGATTGGAGTGGAATGCCCAGAAGACTATTCAGTAGTCCGTTGTGAATATAGTCACGCGAGTGTTGACCAACACATTATTCTGGCCGAATTCACTACTTATCCGGAAGTGAGTAAACCACGCCAAGTGCGGCTGTTCATCACATATCTCTGAGAGATCCAACATTTGACTGCTATAACTGGGTCACTCGAGACAAACTTCAAAATAAGAACTGCTTCACACCGTTGCCCTTTCAAAGGCGGATATAATGTGAGATTTTACAGTTAACTGGATCGAATGCACTTAATATGGTCGCTGAGTTTTCTCCTGGCGCTGACTCTCGGCATTTAATCTAGCTTGAGCATTCAGCTTTCATTAGCACAGTCAAGCAGATTATGTTAAAAGGCGTGGCTGCTGTGTATGTCATTCTATAAACGTGAGATGGAAACGATATTTGTCCAACGACGAATGCCTGAGTGTGCTTTTGCATATGCGGCAAAGCTTCCATAAACCCACTGGTTCCCAAAGTGAACAACAAACTTGATTTTTTCCGTCATGTTTGAACGTCTAATGTTTCGTAATTTCCTAAGTGTTGTGAACATACAGTCGAACAAAATTGAACTGTTCGGCTGCGAATAAGTTTTTTAGTTGCGAGTGTCAGTTTCGTTGCTAGCTTGGTAGGTAGGAGCACACACATTTGGTTTTAGTGGTCTGACACAGACAATTCACATTTGTACACAGTACGCGAGATAACACCCAACGTAAAAATATGCACGTCGTGTTAGATTGTTTGTGCGAATTGAAGTGATATCAATCTAGCCAGCAAGTGTTCTTGCGTTCCAAATTGAAACGACTTACATTTATTAAACAATTCTGATTCAGTCAAATTGTTTGATGCGTTCTAAGCATTTTTACCACCTGTCTTGAAATGACAGCGAGGAACTTAAGTCACTAGCGGCAGCTTCGGAGATATGATGACCCATAACTTGCAACATAAGCCACCGGATTCTAATGACGCAATACTAACAGTGACAAGCTGAGCTGCATGAAGCGCTCCTTGAGTTTCATACAAACTTCCGAGTCACAGAAGGTTATATAATGTGCCCTCGGAACCAGAGGTACATGGGCGGCTTTATTCAGGGTTTCCCATTTAATGATTTTCTTGATTTTGACATTCAGAAGGATGGTAGCTTCACGCCATTTATGCTGTCTTCGTTCCACACTGTCTTTAGTAAATACGAACTTCATTGATAAACCCATCCACATAAAAATTGCTGCTCGTTACTTTCACTTGAAGAACGGATTCAATTGATGATGTCAATGAAAGTAAACTGTAGGAGGATACATACTCTCCAACCTAACCTTTTCTCTTTGTTATGCACTACGCTTTATGGATTCAGCTGAATCTCCCTCAGAAGGTTAGGGAATCAACAACTTTGATCTTTTCCAAAAAATTGTCCTTAGCGCCTTGTCGCTCCGAAAACAAAAATCACAACGATTATAATGTAATCTTGATGAAAATTTTCAGACCGAGGGGGTATACTGTAATCTTGGCTAGACGGGCTTTTTGGGGGGTGGGGGTATACTGTGATCTTGACTAGACGTTTAGTATTTAATCTAGACTTGGAATTTTGCAGTGGTTCAACAAACCAGATGCTATATCTACAGATATTAACTTTCGAAGCTTAATAGAATTCGTCAGAATAAAAGGCGTACAATAACTGGTTTCAATCCAGCGTCCTAATAACTTAGATTGGAGACCAATGTTCACACACACTTGAAAGCATAATTAAGTACAAAGGTCGCAACTGGCAATTAACGATAAGATGTTCGAAGGAACCCGTCTTATTTTACAACGCATCAACATCTTTATGTTCAGCATGAGACAAACAGTGGAACGAAATCGTGAGATACTGTTTAGTATACTGCTGGACATAGGTTAACAGGTGGTGAGCCTGTGTTTGCCATTCCTAATTAGGTCGATGCGCGTGATCAAAACTCTATGAACCTCAAATGCAAACACTGGTAATCAAGAAAAGGGAACTCTTCGGGTCATGTGGTTTTGACGGTACTCATGAAGTTGCAGTTATATCTAACTGGGATTCGATAGCAAGATTGTGAATAAGACATCTTTTTGATCTCAAGATGGTCGAATGGCGGTTGTAACGGTGTTTTACTTTTGATTAATCCGTCTTAACTACAGATAACTTTGGTACAATTGAGGCGTTGTTAAATTCATAAGCTTATTCTATCTTATCGCTTTTCTAGGACTTGTTCAACGAAAGCTGGTTTAATCCACATGATGGTACACTAATGATCAGAAAATATTTTGGTGATGGATGATGATCTTTTTTCTCAGACAGTCCAGCAAAAATCACCTTGATGAGTAACATAAAATCCATGATAAAGACTGTTCGCCTAAAATAAACGTTGATAAATTGGTGTACCACTTTCGACTTGAAATTGCAACTTACTTTAGTTTTGGGTCTATCCACTGAAAACCTAGTTGAGCTAGTTTGTCTCGGTTTCCTCTTTAGTTCTGCTTCTGAGTTTGTGCGTCTGTGATTGTGGATAAATGGATTTGTGTGTCTTAATAGAACGTGCAAACTTAAGGTGGATGATCTGGTTGCTAGCTCACTCATTGTTTTCAGTGTCTCAATCGTCCGGTCCACTTAAGACCCCACCAACTCACTTGCTTTTAAACCAACCATTCTTAAATACTTGCATACACTTACCCAGCCAGCCGATCTAACTTACAACCCCTACGTACTTGCTAATTCCTTTCGTCGAGAGTCCGCCCTTACACACAGCTCGCTCATAAACACACCGGATCTTGGACGAAAGAGGAAAAGGTTGTTTCACCAAAGATTGACATTATGAGCAAGAATATGACGCTTAACGTCACAAACTGTTCACTGCTACTTAGTCTATGATCCATTCTTAACCAGCGATTCTAGAAAACTGACCTATGGAGTATTTTATTTGCCATTTTGGTAGTTTTATTCAAGGGTCAAAGTGTAATCATTTGCGGACGTGCGCAAAAAGCTTGGTTCCTTCTCCAGTTAGTTCGATAGTAAGTTATTTAGCCATTCACTGGATGTGAATTATGGTTAGTTAATCGCCGAGCGAACTGATTAGCTCCACAGAGTTCTTGTCGCTAGGTAACGTATCATCCCGTCACATAACAAAAATATAACACATATACGCAAATGACCTGTAAGACGTTCAAATAAAATTTGCCATTGTTCCAGGGGGATCCAACACGTGTTCAGTGCATAGTTTACAGTACCCATCATACACTGCAAATGACCTTTCCGAGTGAAGTTAGTATTGGTAGAGTGATCACATTCCCTACAGCCCAGGTGATCAGTGTCGAATCAAACAGACAAAGGAGTTGGTGTTCATATCTTCATTTGAAAAACAACTGACCGTCGTTGTTTACTAAGTGGGGTGCATTCTAGCTAACAGCTAGGATATGGTTATTTGATTCATTCAGTCAAATAAACTTGATCGACGACAGAAAAACTATGTAACTACACATCAGACGGCTTGTGTCCTATGGGAGTCAAACAGGGATTTTCAACATAAACGTCTTAACACTGTAACACTTCCGAAGGAGCGATTATTAGTTGAGTGTTTTATGCCGCCGGACAGTTGATACAAAATAACGGCACTTTTACGCTACTTTATGGTTAGACACTGTTGGGGCTGCTCACTGTTTTCCAAATTCGTCAGTTAAATCCAGCTAAAGTGCACATCTGAGGAGCTTCTAACCTGGATCATATTCAAAGGTCTATCACAGCATACACTGATCTTTGTCAATATACCAACACTTCCAAGGTTTAAAATTAAAGTGTCATAAATCCTATGAGTTTTAAAACTTTCTGGGATCATATGCAAGACAAAGATTGAGTCTGAGATGATTGTCAAACTGAACAGTATAACAGTCACATTTCATCGAACGCAGTTCTTCAGCACATTGGATGAGAGTGCTCATGTCAACAGATCATACAGAATTACGGTTGACTGAACTGGAATATGGTACAAAGTTTCGCAGCAGCAGAGAGTTCTTTCTTTTAGTGAACAAGTAAGTGTGATTGAGATCAACGAAGGTGATCACCCTTGCACTGTTTTCGTGTGTCTGGTTGATGTCAGTTTAGTCTGACAAGCAATACTGAATTAGAAGGAAATTAATCACTCATGGCAACAAAGGAAAGTTCCTGTATGAAAAATGATCAGTCACATTCTGTAAATATCCCCAATCTAACGGACGTGTCTGTCGATTGTTTTACCAGGTCGTGGGAAAAATTTGTCAATATCCGGAAAAATTCGGTAAAACTACAATAGAAAACAACCAGTGAACTAACAGTTGATCATGCCTGCCCAAAGTTAAGACGAGAAATGAGATGTTCTAGGTATGAACCGAATCTGTTGTGAAAAGGTGCACAGCTGACATGCAAAAGTGACTGATTGAGCGTATGACCAGAATGCTCAATTTTCAGATGGCGGCTACTAATTTATTGTTATTGTCGATCATTCACAGTGTGGAATATTTGCCCACCATGACCGCGAGGTTGAAGAACAACAACTATAAGGTGGTTTGGCTGTAGCCAGACTTTCGGTTCTTAAGTATGGTTTATGAGAGAAACGTAATGGCGAAGGTAATGGGTTTTCTCAGTTTTAGCAACAGATTACCTTTCAGTCGAATGTCTGTGTGCAATCTCTCATCGCCGCATGTCTGTTGCATGATAATCATAGCAAGTTGCAATTGATGGCTGCTTATGAGATTGTTAATTTTCAGCAGATCTTTTGTGTTTTGAGGCACCAATAGTGGTTACACTAGAGCTTCATTGCTAGCTGTGGGGGAACGTACATTTTGATGGTGTTTGCAATGTATACTTATTTACCCACAATGCAGCACTCACATTACTAGGGTTCAATAGGATATTATATTCATATGGTGAAGTTTGAATAGGTCTTACATTATATGCACGCGTCTCAAGAACATAGGATGTTTTCCCGCAAGGATTCACAACATGGGGAGTGAGTTAGTCAGAATTTAGTGGGTCCAAGTATTGTGGGAATAAACATGACCCCATTGGTTCACAGTGCCTTTATTCCAGACATGTCCATGACACTTAGGCCAAATAGTTGTGCGTAAAGTGTGGCCCAAGTATGGGTCATTACCGTTTGTGTTGGTAATGTTAGATCGAACGACGGCCGTATTCCAATATTATAGACCATAATTATAAAATTCCCTATTGTTTTTAATTTACACAAAATTGAGGCGACCTTGTTGGAACGCTGTAAATTTCGTTTTCTCCAAAAAACTAACTGCTTCCCATGAGCAAATGAACTGCAACATCGACAGTTTATAGGGTTAGAGGGAAAGTCCTCAGAATGGTGAACAGATAGTAAAAATGTACTGAATACTTTTATCTTCGACACTAAAATATTTACCCTTTGAGGAAATGTACTGGCATCACCAATTTCAGTCAAATCGTTCAGTAAGGGAAGTCATGGTGACTATTACCATAGGGCAACAGAGGGAAGAGACTTATATGGTGAACACATTTTGTAGTAGTGCATCTTTCAACAAAATTCTGACAGTATTATTGAATGTCTTTTTAGAAGGTAATACACTGTTTTGTATTTGACTGGTATTTGCAGAAAATGAATTATGAACAAAAAACGGAAAATAAGCACCACAAATCGTAATAACCAAGCTAGGTTGCTGTGATACCTTTAGGCCCAATCTCCGAATTAACTTCATCTGGTCACGTGGACGTCAGATGTTCTGTGGTTCGAATGCACTTCATCGGGTCAGTGAACTTGTGGCTATGTGGTCAGCAAATGAAATCACTGCAATGTAAAAAAGCCAATCTCAGTTACGGCGGGCTCTCAAAATTAATTTATGAACATCAAACAATTGAGAAAAAACTGACTAATTCGAAATCCGGAAGTTTCGGGCCTGCTAACGGGCAAGCTGAACATACCATGGTACCGACAAAGACCGCAATAAACTACGTGTACCGTCAGTTGCTACTGTACCTGACAAAAGTACACTACGTAGGCAGGCTGTGATAAACCAAACAGTTTTATTACGGTGATACTTAGGAAAAACATCACGATTAACTCTCGGTAAAACAAGAAGCATATTTTTGCTCAAACTAACATCTCATATGCTGAAATCAATTAACCATTTTGTAATCAGGCAGCAAACTTGTAAACGTCTGCCACGACCTCGGAATGGGTTTAAACAGGTTTACCTAAGAAGTAGATTACGGCAATCACGAAGGAGTAAATTTCACCTTTTCAAATCAACACTGGATGGCACTCCAAACGTTCACACATTGAAAGATATTACCTCGGTTGACAAGAATTTAAGCGAATACCTTACCAAATTGTTACGCCTCCTTTTTCTGCTAGTGCAAGAGCTGTGCGACGGACGTTGAACAAATCGCCTCTATTTAACTGTGGGCACTTGACTGAAACTTGTCATCTTGAGCAGCAACAGATAAAATACTACTGATTTTGGCTTGCAAATCGTGTTCAATGAACCCACCAGTAGCAATCTGGTCGCTTTGGCGTTGAAAAGATGTAAGTATGGGCTGGCCTGATGCATGCAGTTATCACTTGCCTAAACTTTGAAAAAGAGGTGGCGCGAATCAGTTGACACATAACGGATAGATGAATAATACTCGTTTGGGGCTATTAAATAGATTTCAACCGGATGGAAGGACATTAGTTAGCGGTAGTCTTCACATCAATTTGTGTGCAGACGCTGGAATGTTTACTGTTGTAATCGATTTTATTATCATTAATATGGACTGTAACGTTTCAGCTAGAAGTGAGCAGCTAACTAAGAATGCATATGAACGCATAGGTATTTATTACATATAATAAGGTCTTTGATTTGCCGAATTTCATCCTAAATCGTAGTAGCGCATGCAATAGAACGAACCCGTTTACTCTCTAGGTATAACAGATATCCATAAATACGGACTCAAAGATCTATTTTTTAGACGTGAGTCCATTACCAAGTAAATATCGGAAATATGTTCCAGCAAACTGGCCACAATTTCGATTCACGTGTTTCTATCCAAATTTGACAAATAACGGTTTCTCTCTCTGGTTATGTGCGTGCATCTGTGTGTATGTGAGTAGTACTAATCCAAAATGGACATTAGGAAGCATTTTGTTCGTGTGCTAGATTGCATCGCCTTATCTCCGTGTCTTTTATTCACTATGGTTGCCCCAGTTCGCCCGGCAATTTACTGGTTTCTGTGTATTGGGTTGTCTGGAACTGAGTGTGTCGTCAATTTTCCTGCTTTTGCTAACAAAATGACAAAAAAAGACTGGCTGGACTTTTCTTTGTCAATTCAAGATTTGCAGAAGCGACCGTTTAACACTATGCTGAAATGTACGTCACATTATGATCAATGTGGCAACCGATGATCACTTGGTTATAACCACAGCCATGATTCTACCTTTCGTGAAGTCAACTCACAAACGACAGACAATTGATTCACTCGACAAAACATATCCACATCGAAGTAAAACCGATTCGTGTATCACTCGGTAACACACTAGTATTTTATGAACATAGAAAGGACGAATAAGTGATATGGTGTGTGTCTGGTAACCTGCTTCCTCAGGACAGAACAAGTAAAGTGCATATCATTACGGTCAAACAGCAGTTCATTAAAAAAACTGCTATCTCTGTAGTTGTTCAGGGAATGTGAGGTGTTTTTACCAACATATTGTTACAGCGATTTAGCAAAAGATTCGTTCATTTTCATTTTCTGTCTGTCTTACGGAACAGTCATTCTGTATGAAAAGTTCAACCTGAAAGTGATTCGGCTAGGTTACTTGATGATGCAATTTCAGAAGCTTCAAGCGCCGCCGATAACTTTTACTAAACAGCAAAGCAGATTATGCTCATTTTCTTCTAGTTTACACAGCCTCCGCAGAAAGAGAAGCTTTATCAATGCTAGTCACTAATTCAATCTCCATCTCTCGAAATATAGGATTTTTATGCGCATTATTTGCGCACAAACTGGTATCCATAAAATATGCAAAACAACATGTCCGTTGCACTATCCCAACTAAAAGTGCTGATCAAGAGTTACTGAATGAATAAGACAAGAACAATATATTTCTCTCCACAGAAAACATTAAGTAGCCTATAAATTATTCACGGAAGCTTGTGACGGAACATTTAGGTATGATGGATCAGTCATACTTATTACGATATTAGAGTAATTGCTTAACACTTCCACATCGCAGTGGAATGAATTGAAAATAAAAGGCTCAGTTATTGTAAGAAGCAGCAATGTTGATTAGGTTTAACCTACTAACGAAATTTCTGTTTCACGTCCCCATTTTTATAAGGCTATACTTTTGATTTCCTATGTCCAGTTGCTGGCAACTGCCTTCTGTAACACGAGCTGTATACTAACCACTAAGAATATTGTTTTGCCAACCGATATCTTCAATCAATAACATGGCCAATATAAGACAGTGGAACTAAAGTACATGGAGTTTGGTGTCCCACATACTGAACACAGAAGCTTGAAAAGGTGGATTCACTTCAGATGAAAACAAATAAATGTTTACATAGCAACGGCGCCACTTACTTTACTTCAATTTAATGATAGGTTTAGATTTTTGTGAGTTTCTTGATTTGTTGTTGCCTACGTATGTTTCCAAACAGTCGCGATCGAGAAAATTTTAAGAGGTTAATTTGGGAGGTCGTTTATAAGAACAGCTCACAAATGTTCTTCATCTGTGCGGTAGAGTTTGAATAAGTTCACAAGTGACCGCTGCATAATAGTGTTTAGAACTATTCTGTCAAAACCATTCGAAACAACATTTAAATTGGTGAGATGGAGTTTTATATTGAAGATATGGATTTCTGAGGAAATTGTTTATATGGGGCATCTAAAAGCATATTACGATGTATATGTTTATTGTATCCGCAACATTCCTGTCGCAAAGGAATGGTCACTCAATTCTACTTAAAAAACACGGGCAAAACCACAACTGTGGATCAGACATTTTCACATAGAAGCCAATTCTGAAGTCCGCTACCACTAAAATGAAACCTTAGAAATTTCATTGTGGACCTGTAGTTCATTAAACGAAGACTTATGAAGACCATGACCAATCAGTTCTACCAACGTGTAAGGTCAACTTCTACGATAAACATCTTTTAAAATTTACAACAGAACAATAGACAGGCAGGTTGATTTAAACTTTTAACAATAAGCGCAACGAAATACATTTCGTAATCACAAAGGGATGGTGATATTGCTTTAGTTATGGAAAGGGTAAGAACTGGCAATTAACTCATTTATTTGAAGGTCTCTGCAAAGCGAATCTGACCAATTTTAAAGTTTCTTACAAGCAAGAAACATTATTTAAGGGCCGATTAAGTAACATCTGTTGCATCATACACTTTGCGAACAATGTTATTTCAGTTATCCTTTGCGTGACTCGATTAAACGTTGTCACAGATGTGTCAGTTAAACTTGGCCCACTGGAAAGATCAGCTGACTAACCTGAACGGAGAATGGCTTAGTAATTCAGCAGCAATAACATCGGCATCCGAACGATTGCAACATAACAACGTTCCGCAAAGCAATTTTCGGCTTTTGCCTATCATGTAATCTCATCTGAGAAACTGTAGATCATGATCTATAGGTAGATGTAACGTTGTGAGTTTAAGTCAGGTAGACGATTAGGGTATGCTGTAATAAGACGTATTCGGACTTATGTTATCATAATTACAGTTTACCTCGTTCAAATGGAACAAAATATCATGCTGCACAATGTGTCAACATGAAATGGCTGTATTTTGAAGAACATGAAACAAATCACTGGTTATTTAACTGTAAACAGTGAGTTGGTACTAGTTAATTGCAGTGAACTCGGGGAGAAATATTGCTACACCTTGGAATCACGACCGTTTCCTTAACAACTTGGGAACAACAGATACATTTTTATTACGTCTGCGTGACAGAAAATTATGGATAAAATTTGTTTTCTTCACAGGAAAGCTTGTTCGACAGACCTAAGCAACAGTGAGAATAACCGGAAAATTGTTGGTGAGACAATAGCTTTCACCTCACTACGATAGCCTCAAAAGACATTTGAAAGCAGCTACTGTATCACTGTAGGAAGAAGACAATTATTGCGATGTTACCACTTTGGTTAATCTCATCAGTCGCATACATGAAGCATAGAGGTTACGTACGACAGATAATTATAGAATGACGGAGCATGGACACACATACAGTCACATCATCATCACAGCAACCACTCTGGTTGTTTCAAACCTAACTGTGCACACAGCGCCGAGTGATGAGTTCTGGTCAACACAGTTTCACCAAAGGCTAGTAGCCTCGGGTTCTGATTGCGTTACAGCATTTTACATGGACTAATTGGGTCAATTTGGTAACTTGTTATCATAAAGTGTCAGGCAAACGAGGATGCATGGTTTTCACCAACAGATTTACCGGTGTATCATCAGTTGTAGTAATCATACTAGAACGTGTTCCGCTAATTGCTGAGAGATTTGTCTATCTGTTCTTTCTACATAGACGTTATTGCAACTACAAGTAAACTATCTGGCATCATGAGAAGTATACTTCACTTGTGTTACTGACAAAAGTCTAATTAATGTTAGCATACCGCATAACATACTCCTTCTAATATGATAAATTTCTTGACCAAATCTACTGCTTTTGATGAGGGCAGTCAGTAATAAAGTGCCCTATAATTATGATAAAGAATCGATGGATAGGCGAGTCCAGTATTACTTGTAAAACCCACAGTTTTCCTTATAGAAGGGTTAGGCAATTTTTAACTTTATCCGCGTTTTGAAAGGTCGGCAAATATAACGTGTTTACTTTGACAAATGAAATAAAAGCCACTGACGTCAATGATAATTTTTGCATCAACTCAGCTTTCGTAATATCACTGTTGGTCGAACGATTAACTATCATAATCACAAAATCACTGCTCTCATATTTCCTTTCCTGACCACTACATGACATACTGAGATAGTGAAGGTAATTGTATTCTCACAGTTTGTTTTCAAGTGAGCACTGAGGCTAATTACTGCCATAATACACTTCAAGTAAACGGGTATGATAATGCATATCAAGCTTTCAGAAAAAGGTACACACCAAGTGATCAGTGGGTTTCCTACGATGGTGGCAGAAAGCTGCTGAAAATGAAAAAATTTAGTCACCTTTGCTTGCACCCACTCTACAATAACGGTTTTACCTATAAAGAGACATTGCAGCAGTATATAAACATTTGAATTACAAGGTCATTTGATATACGCATCAAATAAAACTGTGGCTCTTGCTAACAGAATAACAACCAAAGAACGGCGCGGCCGAGTGAATTAGATGAATGAAACTTGTCGTATTAGAAAACATGGGTACAAAAACTGTGTCTCTGATAAAATAATGCCTCGATTTTGATGTATTCTATTTACTCCGTTGATCACGCTGTTCTGGAAAGATAATAATCGGAACAAGCTGCTAGAACGGGACGTTTGCTATCTGATGCAAATTCGAGTACGCACTTGCAGGATGTGGCAACGTCAGCTTGGTTTCTATCCAACGTAATGAACCCTGAAATTATTAATGAGTAGTAAGGGATGCGGTTACCAAAAGCTGATCATCGTTCACAATTTACCGCAGCTGTCTCGTTTCCACGGACTTTTCAATTACCTCATTCAGAAAAGAAGCTACAGCGAAGATATGCACCTCTGATAAGGTCCACGTAGAACTTCTA
The DNA here is from genome assembly GCA_013368495.1 of Paragonimus heterotremus. Lineage (NCBI taxonomy): Eukaryota > Metazoa > Platyhelminthes > Trematoda > Plagiorchiida > Troglotrematidae > Paragonimus > Paragonimus heterotremus. The sequence goes on along the minus strand of LUCH01000190.1, from coordinate 165,413 downwards.
ACCATGAGTGACCTATTGTATTGCTCATTTCTGATAGTTACCTTGATACAAGAATACTGTAACACAAGTATAGCTACCATTGGTTATCGTGTTTAGAACATGTATACTTGGCCATCCCTGCCGCTTCAGGTTTGCCTTTGTTGTAATCAACGATATTCTTGCCAGCGAATTATAATTCAGCCGTCGACTGCACCAGTCAAACTGCGCTCGAATATTATACTAGCCCATACTTTTAGGGCTTCCTGAACAATGGGTACGATTGTACAAAGCAGGTCATATTGACCTTATTTCCGTTAGCTAAATTTATGATGACCCGATGCTGTTCTGACTCGTCTTCCCAAGTGAACGGTGTGCCGGTCATACATACACACCCATGCGCACACCACTATCACCGTCCGTTAGGATTATTGTGCGTGTATATGACCGTACTCTTATGTGCGCCTATAGGGGATGAAGATTCTATCATCTCTCAAGGCTAACCCTCAACCGTTGCTGACCGATACATCACTCAACAGGAAACCTTTCAGCTGAGTTGACTACATTGGGGTTAAATGTTTTCAGGGGAGATTTTGATAAACCTTATTAATAAATAAATACTAAATATCCCCCAGCGAACAGCTACATTCTAACAGATTATCTGAAACTGTCTATAACGTGGGAAGTAATTACGATTGGTCGAAGAAACGATTAAGTCGAGACAGACCTTGTGCTAAGCTTATTGAGGTATGCTGTGGTTTACGCCAAGCTATAGTCTGATCCATTTTTCTCTCTATATAGATTGGTGCGTCCTGTGAATAGTAGGTATTCACTACCTGGCTATGATTGGCGTTGTGTACTATGTTACCGCTCCTTGTTAAAATAACAAGAACAGTAGCTCATGACAACGTACATTTAACGTGAGACTTGTTTCACCGTTACTGCTAGTTTTACGTTAGTATTTTGATACCCCAATGCTATTATGTGTTTCCACTAAAACATTCTCAAACCACTGTGCTAATTTTAAAATCTATGAGTGTACACAAGTAACATATCTCTCTCATTCTTCTCCGATATACAAACGAGTATCAAAATATACGTTACATTTGCTTTCGCAATGTAGCAGAGGTTCCTGTTTTTGTCTTACGTCTTGAAGTTTTAGTGTCCCTTAGAAGCACTTACTTATGAGTATGTTACGGTGAACCTAAACATTTAGTTCGTCCAAGTGCTGAGGTGACAAACCTCTGATGATTTTGTATAAAACACCCAATGTTTTGAGTAAATCTATGTGATGTGTTGTCCATGAGTGTTTCTACTCTAGGGGTTCCATTAGTCTTAACAACCCAGTTTGGGCGAAATTTCTGGATGATTTTAAATGTGGGGTTAGTCATACATCTGTCAGAAACTGTCGTACAACAACAGTATACATACGGAATTCGCAGCATCCACAGCGGACCGGCAACTTGTGATTCTGACTTAAGATCAGCATTGTCAACCTAAAAACCAAGCTTAACAAGGTAGTTAATAAAGAGTTGTTCTCAATGAATTGAGTGATTTTGAGACAAAACAGTTCCAAAAGAATCGAAAGGTTCCACAAACGTTACTTCACTTCTTAACCGTTCCTTTGGCAGATCTAAAGGTTCCGCACTAATATAAGTTAACGTTCCGATTTCGGATCATATTTTTATTCAGCACTAGGATTATGACTGTTTATTCTGCACTGAAAGAAAATGGTGTATATTTAAAAGATCACTATTCGTCCAAGATAGCATGTATGAGGTGGGTTGATTACACTGTCCCAGTTTTAGTGCCGAAAACAGTTGAAATTGGTATTTATTGTAGTTCGCGAAATAGACCTTGTACTGTAAGTCGTTTTTAATGGTCAAAAACCTGTGCTGGGCACGCATTTATTGTAAGCTGTTGTACGTAAATAGAGCAAATGATAGGAAATGAAGTGAATGTTTATCATCGTTGTGCTCTTTAAGTAAACTCAAAATCTGACAACTAGATACAAGACCGAAATAATCGGCTGTTCAAAAATCTGTTCGTCCGGTTCAAACAGTTGCTACAATTGTATCTAAGGAGGTTTTGTAAACAAGAATATACCTGTTCGTAACATTAAGAGAAACACCTGGGATTGACTATGCGACATACGGGAGCAGAGCTTTGACGTTAGTGCCGTTTCAAAACTTTTCCAATGTTTCTAATTTATTCTTTACTTTTTAGAATTTCCTACCTGCGATGTTGTATCAGAAGTATGATGTAATAAATCTGGTCGGTTTGTGTTCGTACCGTTAGTTTATAGCAGACCCGTAACAGTGAAATAGTAACATCTGATATTTTTTCAAGTAAAGATACGTACACATTTCCTCATCTTTTTGAACTTTTTCTGGCAATCTTTTTCCAAATCCGTGACCAGCCTTACTGTGTCTAAGTACATCTTATAACATCATCTCTAATTCTACGGCTAGTGTAAACCAAGCGTATCAGTAGAATAGTATTGTTACGGTACGCTAAGCATTCTCACATTGTGTTATAACTGAAACCAAAATCATACTAAAGCTTGTTGCTGAACTTCCCATTTACTTAATTCACGATCAAGTGCTTTTACGCTTATTTTCAACACTGCTTCACATATTCTTAGTAATCATGTTAACAGTGGACAGCTGACAATTAGTTCATATGCCAAAACCTAAACAAGTTACAGGTTTAATAATAAACTAGGTAATTAACAGATAAGGTTGCATCCGTTAATTAACCTGGAGTTGACCGGCGAAAGTTTACGACTTGTTTCTCATCATGTGGCACTTTCCCATACATAAGGATTTAGCTGATGGTATTTTTAATTGTGAGAGCAAGCACGGGATTACAAAATTCACAGATTAACCAATGAGGTTCAACTTGGCTGTTCGTTCTGGGAGTATTCGATCGACAGCTTGCGTTGGAAGTCACTAACGTAGTGGTTAACACAGTTGCCTCATCAAAGAATGACAGAATTATAATGCTGACCGTGGAAACGACATGCGCCACTGACAAGCTCTTTAAGAGAAAATCCCAACTCAACTGCTTCCATTTGAAAAGGGTTGATCGAAATGTTCATGGTAGCGAAACAACTGCAATTAAGTGTGAATAACTTTGAAATTATGTATAAACCGAAAATCTCTCGTATTCACCTGTATTCCATCTGAAAGTGTTATACCCATCCATCAGACGTTTGCGTAGTTTAAACCGGTACCGTCAAATGTTGATTCTGAAAACGCTGAATGAACCAATAAAACCTTTGTCAGCATTAAGCAAACCAAATAGCAAAAGCTAACGTCTTGCAAAAGATAACCATTTGGTTTTAACCGGTGCTCATGAAGTCAGAGTTTAACAGACTGAAAAAGGTTTTCTAAAAACACTGCTTCAAGAGTTAGTTATTGTTTGCCGAATTACTTGAACAGGTTTTTCTTTCGTTGAGTTTCTGGATCCAGACTAAATTGTTACCTTATATACAAGGTTCGGAATTCATATAGTGTTTTTCAGTCTGGTCGCATTAATGTAACTGCCGACGTCCTTTAACATCATCTGCCGTGTTCTGTGACCATCTGAGTGGCAGTATGGTATGTATTGTTCAATTCCCCGTATGGAAACGAACTGAAGTGTGTGTAGCACCGAATATCTGAAAGCTTTCGTTAGACTGTTTACCATCCCAAATCATGTGACATCAATATACAAGCGATATATAGGGAGCCTTCCAGGGATACTTTTATGTATGCATTCTGGCCCATTCATGGAGATATCTGCAATTTGTGCACCACCAATACTGTTGTTCCCGACGACTTTTAAATAAGTAATGAGAGTTCATCATAAACTTATGTCTCGACAGATACACACTTTATAGTCACCACAAACGGAGAGTTTGTGAATTGCTGGAACGCAGGCAATGCTGCAGGATCGGTAAACAAACTAGAGAGAGCTTCAGTTATTGAATAGACGTGGTCTCTGTCGTATACTTCCCAGTTCATCCTTCAGTCACGTTGAATTTGTGTAGTAGGTTCATCTTATTTCTAGTGAGAGCCTCACTCGAAAAACTGGTGTTATAAACCTTTGAAAGCATGTCAGTCTAATGGAATGTTCAATCCGAGTAGTTACGTGAGGTCAACCTGAGTCGTACAATGCGGCCGGGATCAGCAACTATTGCAAATAGAAAACTAATCATGCAAAGGTTCCACTCCATCCCCTTCATCTTTCAACCGGTACGTTTTTCACTTATACATTTTCCTGAATGAACAAGAGGCAATTAACGGGATTTACACACAACACTATATCGAGATGAATAAGGTAGTGTAGCAAGTTAACGGGTTAACTCATAAAATAAGAAAATTCACCTTGTGATTAAGTGCTGTGTTTGAAAAGTTGAGTAATACTGCTTTATTCCGGACAACTCTGCATGCAACTAATGAGTTTCTCGAAACTGCATTTAGCGTGTACTGAACTGCAGTGAAGTAAATTCTTCAAGTTTGTACCTAATTACAATGACGCACTAGTCTTCCAAATGTTTTCTAAGAACTTGTATTCCCATCCAATGATTTGCTATAGTATTTTTTCAGGTTTTTAGTTGGGAGAATTCAAGCAAACTCTATAGAGAGACAAACTGCCCATTTATCAATCATTCAGATATGAAACACACTTGTAGATGCTCTTTCGTCCATGAGTAAAAAGGATTTGCTTGTTGACTGACTCTACTAACTGACTTTAAAATATATTAGCGCTAATTTTAAATTGCATGCACAAGTAGTGCAGGAAAAGTGTTCATACAGTTCCAGTCTACAAAGGTGCCATTTTTTGTTGGCTGCACATTTTTGTCTGGAGGCTTCCAGTCTGTTTTATGCTAGTAAACTTGACCTCAGTATTGATGACTTTTCAACATAAACCACCTTGAGAGGACATATGAGTAAGTATGACTTATGCAAACTCAACCAAGTTAAGCTTAAATGGATTATTACGAAACATGTGGTGCGCGCGATCGGAATAAGATTTACAGACCACGTCACAGGACATAGCGCTACGCGAAAAGTAAATCTTCTAATCATAAGTAAATTGCACAGGTGATTACTAATCGTGTTGGGAAATTGAATGTTGCATTCTGGTTCACAATTACATCAACTACTCGACAATTCACATTTTGCCGTGTTACAAACAAAAACAAGATCCACTTGGAAATTAATGCAGACTATTTGTGCTTACTGAGTCACATGATAATAAGCTTGTTGGTAAACTGTGTAGCAAATAAACATGTTCTACTGAACCTGTATTACTGAAGGGGTCTGATCCCCAAAGGTACTTAGGTCAACAATGCGCATATTTATAACTTGACCCGTATAAT